>JAANSO010004433.1:0-10108 GCA_036507315.1 Lepidocyrtus fimetarius | reverse complement strand
CATTCAAATGATTATTTTCATCAGGATCTGGCTCAGTCTCTTCAGTCTCCTCGGTTATCGTTCTTTGAATCTCATGACTTTTGGCAAAATCGTGTTGATGAGGATTATGTTGCTGCTGTAGTTGTGTCGGCCTTCTCCCGGAATCAGCCATTGATGAGTATTCACTAGTGTTGCTCACCACAGACTCCGGTGGTGACGGACTTCTCCTTCGTGGCATAGACGATGTTAAATTCGCGGACTCGCCTCCTCTTTCAAAAGTAACTCTCCTATTTCCCCCTAAATCTTGAAGATTTTCTCTTGACTTTAGAATAGACTTTTGCTCAATTGAATTGATTGGGGGAGGAGGCTGCTGAGGGAAAGGTGAATTGGACTGTGAAGGATGCACTTGGGATTGACGGTGATGATTATGCTGTTGCAGATAACTTTTGTTTCTATTTGCTGCTCTTCTACTATTCCTACTTCTGCAACGATGATCTCCATCGATGGAGGTGGCAGCACTTGATGGTGGCTCAGTTACTTCTTCCATGGGAGTCAACATCCCAATTTTTATCTCGCGGGTTGGTCAGTCTTCCACTTTTACTGTTAGTACTGCTCGATTTCTTACTATGCATTTGCACATTGTTATTACGTTGCCTATGAAGACCTCCATTAGCAACTATCCCCCTTCCGGATCCGCCTCCTGATAGCGTGGCTAAGGGTGGATGATACATGGGAACCGGAGGGTAGCTAAGTTGCCTTTTAAAAATCCTATCTTCTTCAGAATCATCCATTATCACGGGGTAATCAGGTACGGAATCCGTTTCCTCATCCTCCTCTTCAGTATCTGGAAGATTTAATTCCTCTGAGAGAAAGTCTTCATCGTTTCCAGAATCCTCCTCTTCTTCTTCATCATCATCCTCATCATCTTCCAGTGTAGTCTCTTCACTTTCACCCCTATCTGTGTCCCCATCTTTTTGGTCACTATCCTCGTTTTTATTTTTAGATCTTGGCATCTTGATTGTTTTGAAAATCTCTTTCTTTATTTGCTTTTTAATAAATATCACACAACAAAACTTTGATATGAACCAATTTACACGAACACAGCAAGCAGTAAGCAACAAAGTATTTAGTGACACTTCATCTCACGGCCGCACACGATGTTAAAACCCAGAAGCAAATGGGGAATTTTATGATAACACCGACCCGAAGGACACTACACAACTGAGGAGAGCGAGGACAACATGAATTTAAGATTTACTACATGTAATTGTCCTCTTTCACCATCAGCTTCAAAAATGATGTTTGCTTATTGGTTATTTGTATGTTTTAGAAAATTTAATGTTGCTCCATTACCTTCACTAGTGTAACTTTACAAGGCTTTCTTGCTTCGGTATCATAACGAAATCAGATCCAATTTNTTCACCATCAGCTTCAAAAATGATGTTTGCTTATTGGTTATTTGTATGTTTTAGAAAATTTAATGTTGCTCCATTACCTTCACTAGTGTAACTTTACAAGGCTTTCTTGCTTCGGTATCATAACGAAATCAGATCCAATTTCTGGTACAACAACTATTACAAAATCGTGTTCCACCTGTGATTTCTCGACTTTTACCAAGTAATATAAAGGACTGACTCTCGTCTGCCCTCCTTGATGGAAGTTGTATTCATTTGTACAAACAAAGTAAAGCTGATCATTAAAAACATGAGAGAACTGCATAATAGCTCATGTATGAAAACACTTTCACCAGGTCTTGTATTCCAATTATCGTACATTACCACACGGGCATTTTTGTGAGCAAGGAAAAACTGAGCCTGAGCAGAAGCACTACAACAGAGACCAATGCAATGAATGGTGATCATTACCACACGGACATTTTTGCGAGAAAGGAAAAACTGAGCCTGAGCAGAAGCACTACAATAGAGACCAATGTAATGAATGGTGAAGAAGGTGGTGGCGATAGCTATTTCAGGTTAACAATCTTCTGACTATGGAACATTGCACGCTTTCTTAATATTTCATAAAGTCTGATGCTATTGTGTATTTTCACCTGTTTACGTTTCGCAGGTAAATTACGAGATTTCGACTCAAGGAAAATGGCGAAGGATAACGTGTCCACAAGTTTTACCTTCTAGTTTTCTCACGAATAGAAGAAACAGGCACGACTGTTCACCAATGCGTTAAAATTCTATTAAACCCAAAGAAACAACTTTTCATTGCATGCTTCTGTAAAACATTTAACAACTTTCATGTGAAATTTCTTAGGGAAGAGAAAGTCAACTTCTGTTTTCATACTCTCAATATATCTAATGCTACCGACATTCGCGTCGGACAATATAGTTAAATTTACTTTGTGTGAGCAATTTTATTTGCTTTTCCTCAAATTGTAGTATTCATATATTATTTTTTGCTTAGACAAACATTTCGTTTAGTGGTTATCATATAATTTCATGTCTTGTCAGATTTAAGTAAACACACGGAAGATGTTTGGTCATTTTAATTAAACATTCGTTTTAATTTTTAATATAACCTATCACAAATCTCAAGGAAAACTATGTTTGTGTGGCTATAACTATTTTAGCGGCATATATGCTATGATTCTCAATAAGCCGGTAGTACAAATTTCAACGATCTTTTGATTTCGAGGTTACATGAATGAAATAAAATTAAACATGGCTTATTGCTTTGAATTAAAATTTTGATTAGGTGAATTATGGACTTGCTGGGACATGATTTAAATGAAACGACATACAAATCATCTAATTTATTTTGGTAAGAATAAAAAGGAATTGAAAAGTTGCACAGAAACACAAAATTGACGAGAGTCCCTGAAACTACCAAAATTAATCTTCAATTCATAGAGAACTGAACTGTTGTGTTCAAGAATGCATAGAACGATGACCTTTGTATTAACTAATAAATGTATGAACGACAGTTGGAGATGGATGAATAATATACCATACAGAAGCATACAAAAAAATCCGGAATACGCTGGTGCTTGTAAGCTTCAATTCTGGTTTTTCTTCCGTGGGAGGCAAATGACAATAATAACTCCCCATTTCCTTGAGTTTTTTCTTCTTTCCATTTCTTTTGCATTGTTCCGTTCAGACTGGAAATAACTTTTGCAAAAATCAGCTAATCAATACAGCTTTTCTCTGACAAAATTTGTAATGAGCTAAAGTGAACGAAACCTAGTTTCCGTTCTAACAAAAAAATCCATTCATATTTCCATTTTATCCGTCTGACTGGCGATTATGGTGATGATAGCGATGATGATGTGATGGTAGTGACGGGTAGAAGATGGTACCAAGGTTGTTCAACGACAACGAAAATGATGAATGTCCAGTTGGTGTACATTTTAAGGAAATAATTTGTCAAACTTGGATTCCATGAGTTTTCAAACAAATGAAACTAATGCATTTTAGAATAGAAACAAAATACAGCAAAGGCTTCACGACAATTATTAATAATGAACCATAATTTTTCCTGGAACCACGTTATTATTTTACAAAAATGTTCATTTTCTGTTTGATATTAGGTGTTTGTTACATTGTTTAATGGACTTTGGTTACGTATTTAGGCACAAAAACATTCTTTCAGGAGCGAATAATATGCTTTTATATGGTTAGGCTGGAGGGATTGGGGCAATGTGAACATGTAAAATACTTCCAATTGTAATATATAATATTGCATCAAAACTGGTTAATTAAGTTCATTTCCCAATGCAAGGAAAAACTACAACTATAATAAGCAAACCCGTTGGGCAAAGTTTGCAAAATGCTTCCGATATCCCTGTGGTTGTTAGTTTGTAAAATGCTTCCGATATCCCTGTGGTTGTGATATATTGGCATTAGAAAATTGTAGCTTGCTGATGAGTTGTTGTGACTGAAAGAGCTGGCAATTGGACCATACGGAATGCAATGGTATAATATAATTAGTTTTTGTTTATGATGACTTGCCTGCCTCCCCCTCCTGCCAGCTAATGATTCAGAATGATCGCAACGGGAGGACAAACGCAAAAATAAAATAATTGTTTCTTTTATTCCGTCCTAATTCGTCATTTTAGGGTTATTAAAAATAATCAAGTAAAATCAATAGTACAGTCTTTGAAATAAAATTGGGGATACGGACAAGTACTAGTATGCTGTGATACATACACATAAGAATCCAAAGGTACAAGTATGTTGTTGTATGTTTGAAAAAGGCTTCAGAATAGTTTTGCAAAGTATTATCAATATTAAAGAAAACAAGAAGCAAACTCATTTGGCATACTGTTGCTTCTGTCATAGATATGTCGATGCTCGTAAAACCCAGTACAAAAGCGATCTAAGAACAGAATGTTCAAATACAAAATAATTTTTGAACAAAATACTTTAAATTGGTTTATGAAGGTATTAAAAACATCATTGCCAATTATATTCAATTACATAAAACCAGTTCAGGGGAAGAGGCTGGGAAATGGGCGTCGTTCACATAGAAAAGAGGCTAATGAAATATCTAAATGAAAGGAGAAAGCTTGTCACGGCCACCGACCGACATCAGCATCGTAGCTATAAACCATTTTATTGACACAAGATTTAAAAAAATATTCTCTAATTTCATAAATATGTCATATTCATAAATCAATTCAGTTTAAAAAATCATTTTCATATGGGGAGCAGATGTGTAGGAGGAAACGACAAAGTCAAGCAAGCTAAGCTAGTGGTGATTTTTCAGGTCGAAATCTGAGGAAAAGTTGAAAGACCATTCGGCACGTTGTAAGCAGGATGATGGAGATGACAAAAATTAGAACAAAAACTTTTATTATTTCGAACTTATGAAGCCTGTTCATAGGTATTGAAGGATCATCTATCGACGATGAAGCACCGTTGCTATTGCCAGAAGAAGTGACAAATCCATTTGTAAAAGATGAAGAACTCCCAGGTGAGTAGGAATCGTCACTATATAGTACCACCACATCTGAAGAATTCTATTGAAAGAAAAATGCAAACTTTTAGAATGTTTGTCATAAAAGATTTATTAAAGCTTTGATTTCATGGCTCAAGTACATGTGATTTGTCTTCCATTTTTTTTAAATATCAGATGCAGTATTTTGATTACTTACCGTTATTTCAGATCCACCAACAGTATCTCCAAACAATGTACCATTCTCAGTCTGCGTCATTAATATCTGCAACAACTTTCGAGCTAAGGATTGCTCACTTTGAGAAACTCCACTTTCCATGACATTTTTTTCTGTAGGAATCGTCACTATATAGGACCACCACATCTGAAGAATTCTATTGAAAGAAAAATGTAAATTTTAAGAAGATTTGTCATGAAAGATTTATTAAAGCTTTGATTTCACGGCTCAAGTATATGTGATTTATCTTCCATTTTTATTTTTATTATCAGATGCCTTAATTTGATTATATACTATATACCGTTATTTCAGATCCACCAACAGTATCTCCAAACAATGTACCATTCTCAGTCTGCGTCATTAATATCTGCAACAACTTTCGAGCTAAGGATTGCTCACTTTGAGAAATTCCACTTTCCATGACATTCTTTTCACTCCTTTCCATGTCCGTTCCCGACTGACAATTCAATGCTTTGCTAAGGATCGATATAAGCTTTTCAATCACATATTTTTCACATTCTGATGCATTAGCCATGTTGATAAATTTTATTTCAAAAGTAAAACTTTAAATGCTCAAAAAGTTGATTAATTTGGATAACTTTAGGAAGAATACAGCAATCTTTTCTGTAGCTAGAGCTGTGATCTAGAGTTCCAGAATGTTTCAAAGGCTTTGTTTCAAATTTTTAACAAATTCTGACAAATTTGCAGATCAAAATCACATGAGAACACTAAACATGTGTGGTAAAAGTGAAGAAGCAGAGAAACAAAGAGTTGTTTGAATCGCCACAAAAGCCTGAATCGTACTGATCATTTGAAAGTTTGAAATGCTAAAAATTAGCCCAAGTCAAAAGATGTGAAGAAATGTGTTCCTGAAACCCAAACTGCTTTCGGTTTTTTCAGCCTTGCCCCTTTCTTTTATTTATTCTGACAATCTTTAAGTTTTTCAAGGATAACGACAGCTACGTTTGACGCTTTCCAAAAACCGTTTTTCTTTCTTTCTTATTTTCCTCTTTTCAACTTCCTCCCTCGTAACAAGATCCGAAACTATCATCCTTTTAAAGAGTTCACGCTCATCTCATTCATTCGAAGTTCTTCTTGGTTTAACCTCCAAATATACAACATGATGTACATGATCGCTTGGCCCAACAAAAAACTTATTCAAACTTCCATTTCATATCATAGTAGTAGTATCGCCTGTATGATCTGTCGCAGTTAAATACGTAAGTGGCATAATAAACTTTGTTCTAATAATCCATGAAATTTCCCAACAGTTATGATCTAATATAGTTAATAAGTAGTGAAGCGTGATGTCCTCATATTAGCTAATGGCATTTATAGTAAATTCTATATGGTATATCAAAATACTCCTCCCTTCCACACTTTTTATCTTATTTTTTGAAAACATTTGTTTCGGACAGAGGTGTAGATGATTTTCCGAAAGTTTTTTGTATAAAAGTCTTGCATACATGTTTATTATTTAGCATTAGCCCACAAAGCCTGAAGTTTGAACTATGTCGATGTCAAATTTTACGTAGTTTCAACAAATACCGGAAAAGATAATAAACAGAAGTCGCTTTCCCAAATATCATAAAGATCGCTGTTGATGGGAGGTGATATTGCAATGGAAATCTCTTGCTCATGATACTTCGTGGACGTAGAAATTCTCTCGTGTATTCGAATCTACAGGGATAATTATTCGCTTTAACTAAATAAGACCTGCAAGGAAACATGTCAAAAAAGCTAGAAGACCCTTTCAGAAGTCTAAAATACCAAAGTATTAAGTATGAAACGTGTCTATACCAAACTTGTCAAATTTTACGTAGTTTCAACAAATACCGGAAAAGATAATAAACAGAAGTCGCTTTCCCAAATATCATAAAGATCGCTGTTGATGGGAGGTGATATTGCAATGGAAACTCTTGCTCATGATACTTCGTGGACGTAGAAATTCTCTCGTGTATTCGAATCTACTCTGACAGGGATAACCTATAATAATAATTAGCTAAATAAGACCTGCAAGGAAACATGTCAAAAAAGCTAGAAGACCCTTTCAGAAGTCTAAAATACCAAAGTATTAAGTATGAAACGTGTCTATACCAAACATATGAAATAAGAATAACTATCACCTATAGGTTTTGTCCTAATTTGGAAGAATTTAATTTCGCTAAAAACTGATGAGTTGTAGTAAAACAATCGCTACTCTAATGACACCATTTTCATAAAAATTAACGATGAGACAAAGTGGGGGAACTTAAATTAGAGGTAAATTGAATATGAAATGGAATGAAAAGCAAAGTCCTCAAAGGATTATCGATTAGAATGGTTTAAAATTGGTTTAAATGACAGTAGGGAGTTCATCCAAAGTTCCATCATTATCATAAAAGTGCAATATGGTTAGTTTCTGACGTAGTAAGAAATCTCTACATCAGTTCAAGAACGTACAGAAATGTGATTAGAATTTAGATAAAGATTAGTTGTTAAAAGAGGGAGGATAAACCATAAATTTTACTTGCTATTTTGTCATATATTTGAATAGATGAGAAGCAACTGCATCAACATGAATTCGTTTTATCCTCATTTTGTGTAGTTCAGAATGAGGAAGTAAATAAGCGTGACAAACATAAAACTAAACGTCATACTTCCAAAACGACATCAATGCGATATTTTTATTATGTAGAATTTGCGACAAGTAGATATGGACACATAAATTTTGTAATAAATTAGAGTAAAAGGAAAACATTGAGTCATACTAATCTTGAAAAAATATATTCGTCAATTGAGCATCGGTAAGCTTCCTTAGTTCCTCTGCAAAGATAGTACATCAAACAAAAAGCACATTAATTTTTAACAAGATGTGAAAGATTTCACGGATAATACGCAAATTACCATCTATATCTAAAACGTTTGCTCCAGGCTGATTAAAAATGGCATAAAATTCTCTTCCATTAGCTGTTTTGGCCACAATCCAAGTCTCTGAGACAGCTTTCATGATAATTTCCCCACTTTCTGTGGTCCTGTAATGATATGTTTACACATAAATTGAAACCTAACCTGTTCAACCCTTTGTTGATAGCGACCAACTTGCCCAATATTGATAAATATTTGTTTGAAAGTTTGTGAAAGCAATTTTGTACTGCACCTGGCTAAATCTGCCCTCAAGTCGGCCAGCAACTTGTAAGCATCAATTTCATATCGTATACCAGGTGATGACCTTTCTGCTAAATTCAAACTGTTAAAGTAAATAAACTTCACATTCGGAGGAATTCCGTCCAATGCGCCAGAGTTTGGGATAATACTTGAACAAGGAATTTGAGGAGGAAGAGGTTGTAATAGAAGGCACTTTGGCGATTTGCCTAGCCATCGACGTGAAGTTTACATTTAGGAACGATTCAATTTTGTTAATTATTTCTTGGGATAAATCTTCCGATTCTGAAACCAAAAAGAAGCAAAAAAGGCTAAAACGCAATTCTTTCATTATCAGAGTAAACTATTTAGTATTTAGAGCGTCGTATTTATTGATAAATTACTTTACCTGGAATTAACAGGACTAGGTAAGTCTGCTCCGCTTTGTAAATCAAAAGATGAAACCTTTTATATACAGAAGAATTTACATCCTTTTCTATCACACTTTCCGTTAAGTGTGGATGACGTTGATGCTGTCATATAAGATGTACTGTCGGAATTTGTCATCACACTGGTATTCATTGCATTTTGGTCGTTATTTATAGCACTGAAGAGTTGAGGTTGGCTTAAGCTACTCACTTCATCTTTCAAAGTGATACGTGACTCCTTTTTGTATATGAATCCAAATGTTGATTGCTTATCAGCCCCAGTAAGAAAATGTTTTGAAAGTAAGTCATTTATCAGAAAATCGTAAAATATTTGTATGTTATTTTGTTCGAGACCGCTCCTGTAAAAATGTATACCTATATGAATTATTTGAGCATAGGATAATGTAGTTTTTCAGTTTAAGACTTTGTAGACTACGCTTACCATATCAATTTATCTCCTTGTAGCAATAAGGAATATTTTACAAATGGCCAAGTTAGAAGTAGCTTATTTACGAAACATTGTATTCTAAGAAACATGGACCGTTCCAAAGGAAAGAACTGTAAACCAGTGAAAACTTCAGAGACTCCACAATGGCCTGGGTCTAATTTTGAAACAGCCTAAAAATTAAATATTTGTAGTAAACCTGTCCTTAACGCGATGCTTTCATTATTATACTGTAGCATTTTAGAGAATAACTTACGACATCAAAGAATGACTTCAAGTTTGCCCGAAGCTCATCAGCACCTTCAATACTGCTAATTGTTTCTAATGTATTATGTAGCAATACAAACTTTTTATACAACTTTTCCAGCATTTGTCGAAATATATCGTCTTGAACTTCGTCTCCTAAATATTCAATATACTCAATTCCTTCTGGACTTTGTCTTTTAACTGAAGGAATGGTTAATACCTGGTAAAACAAGAATATTTAAAGACATTAGCAAAAACTAAAATTGGAAAATACTTAATCTACAAATTGCAATTAAAACTAATTCTTGCCACATTTAAATTTAAAAAGGGTGAACTCACCAAAACAAACCAGTAATCAGGTTCGGGACTGTGAAAGACATACCGGTACTTTTGCGTATGAAGCGATTCGCAAGGTAACTTTGTGTTAAACTTTCTGTAAAGTAGTGAACGAACAATTAAATAAACAATTAATTAATTTTGCATCTTCAAAATAATAAGAAATGAATGGTCTTACGTAGCAAATTTAATTATTGCTTCGCTAAGGCCCATTTGTTTCAACTGTGTGTCAGGATCAGTCCCAGTTGGATAAAAATATAAAATTTTACCGATTTCCTGCAATAAATAAATATATTAATTCAGAACTGCTACCGATTAATCACCAGTGATTGATTTCTTTAATCTTCCTTACATTATCCGAATCATTTCCAAATTTCTCATTGAAAACAAATAGCCTCATCACAGCACACATTCCATCCATAAGTCGAG
>JAANSO010004432.1:0-10111 GCA_036507315.1 Lepidocyrtus fimetarius | reverse complement strand
AATTCTTCTTCAAATTGCTTCTGTTTTTCTTCCAAGTCCTTAAGCTGTTCCTTACACTCTTCCACAAGTTCATTCAGCCTTTTAACAAGTTCGTCAATCCCTTTGTATTTATCTTGCAGTTTTCCTACCATCTTGTCGAGAAAATCAACAGGGGGAAACACTTTTGAAGCTAATTTTGAAAGCCAGCCGAGACCCTTTAGTGCTCTGCTAATTCTTTGTTGCTTTTCAGCTTCTTTTAGTTTTTTCCTAGCATCTTCCAAAGATAATTCGGCGTCTTCGATAAGATCAATCAATTGATTTTCAAGTATATCAGCTTTCCCTTGCATTTCTTCTTGGGCGGAAAATAAAGCCGGGTTGACCTCGTCGAATATGTAGGCTCGAGCAGTGTAAATCTTCTCATCGAGTTCGAAAGCAAATCGGTCTTTTTCAAGTTGAATAGTTTGGTTGACCTGGTCCCGGTGGGAAATTTCTTTGAGTTCGTTGATTTTTCTAAGGACACTGTCGAAGTAGCCGGAGACATCAACAACAATATCAGTGCCAGAGGCTGATGACCGTAAGTTTCTTCGAGATGCTACGGCGGATGTGAGTAAAATGCTAAGTATCTTTTTATGCTGATCATCTAAGCTTTGAAAGTTCTTGCTGAAGTACCGTTCCAACTTGTCCACAAGTGAGGTGTACATGTCCCCTAATCTAATCTGGTTGGCATCAGATCTTGTAATCTTTTCAAGTGATAGGGATTCCTCGGCTAATGGTTTTAGTGTAAATAAAGTTTCTGCCTCTGTGCTGTAATCAATTCTGTTTAAAAGATCGATTGTGTCTGTTTCTTCAGAATTAAAAAAGTTCAGGCGATACTGAAGTAAACTCTGCCACTCCGAGATGTTCCGAAGAGGAGGTGCTGGATCCTCTAGGTTTTTAACAGAACCTCCAGTTGTCCCTGATTGACCCTTTGCCCCGCAATCATTAGTCCACAGCTCAATACAGTATACTGTTAAATGACGGTAACCACCCCCTGATGACCCTCCAGTCCCTCCTTCCCCGCCTTGAGCAGCAGTGCCTGACTCTCCATCCAGGGCCGTCACAGAAAATATTTGCTTTGCTTTGGATGAAAACAACAGCAAATCCGAAGTCCCTTTAAATCCCGGCTTGCCTCCGATTCCACCATTACCTCCACGGCCTCCGTTGTAACCTGGAAAGCCAGAATGAGTACAAACCACCCGGTCATCTGTAGTGTCATATTCACAACGTTGAGGCTTATCCCATTGTCCATAAACTGGGACGAAGCAGCGAGCGTTACTACGATCCCCACTTGAACCTCCATTTCCGCCAATTTGTCCCGGACCCCCATTTCCCCCACTTGAATTAATGCGAATGCTCGCATTTGTTCCTCCAATGACTTTATCAGCCACAATGAAAGTATTTCCTGAGGGTCCACCCGGTGTCCCTGCATCAGCATCCGTCCCTTTCCCTCCTTGTTGTCCACGACCTCCATTGGACCCATCTGCTGCTCTTGACGGTGTACGGTTTGGACCTTCTTTTCCTTTTACATCCAAAAGAAACTGGGGATTGTCTCGTTGGTCCCAATGTGGAGAAATAACAACAAGATTAATTCCAGGAATGGACAAATCTTCATCAAGGAATACACGTTGTCCGGCTTCAAACCTAACTTCAGTGGCGTTACACGCTTCTATCAATTGATTTAATTGATCAGCGTATTTTCCAGTTCTCAAGTAGCTTCCTTTGATTTGCAAAACCTTGCTTTGATTGTCACAACTTTCAGTGCTGTTCTCCATAGCTGGAACCATTATCTTATCCAAAATGTGAACGTCATATGTTTTTACAAAAGATAACAAACTCTTGATTTCAGGTGTGACGGGAGTGATATCATTATGTTCAATAAACTCAAGCCAGGTTGCTGAGTCGGTTTTATTTGAATAAGACCTTTTGTGGAATTCAACGCTGGATACTGTGTCTTCCAAGGTTTTGCAAAACTGGTACCACTTTGCGTAATTCAGAAAAAAGTTTTGTATATTGAGAATTGGCTCCTTCCATTCCATTGTCCTCCGTTCTTGCCGTTCCCCAGATGCTTTGTCAAAGAAATTAAGATAGGTGTTCTGCCATTGCATAAAATTACGAAATTTTGCAGGTAGAAGTATCCCAATTATTTCGTAAAAGTCGTTAATATGTTGTGAATAATCTTCTGAAGATATATTTTCTTCGTTTTCATTCAAAATGTTTATCAGGGCATTGATGCTATCGCTAAAAGTCCAGAGATTAGTTGAAATATCTTCTAAAGACAATTTATCATCCCTGAATTTTTGTTGTTGCTGGTAAAACCAAAGTTTTAAATCTAGCATAATCGCCCCAATTGCTGATGAAATGCCAGTGTTTACTTGACGTGAGTAGTTGCCAATATTCAGAAGGGTTTCAGCTTTTAAGGTAAAGCCAAAGGGGTCCTCGTCTAGTGAATGGTCAATTCGGGTGGGCTCTAATTTTTTTGTCAATTTAGTAACATTTGTTCTTGCGTCATCCATTATATCTGATTCGCTTAATGGACCGCATTGATTAGGACTTCGTATAAACCAAATTCTAGGATAGGCTTTGTCCTCGCCTTTAAACAACAAAGATTCTACAAAAGCTATTTTTTTAAAAATGTCTTTTTTTTCTTTTTCACCCTCAGCGCTTTCTAGATCTTCATTTAAAGCTGAAATGTATCTTTCAAGGAATGAAACAATCCCACTGATTATTGTTGAATCTTTCCTATACCCCTGATGATTAAAATTGTTGACTTTGTTTACTAACAAACCGAAAGACCTGGAAAATTTAGTAATATCCTTCACAAAGGTTGTTGCATGTTCCACCAGTTTATTGAAATCAATGCGGTCTTGGCCCGTAACAGAAGCTTCAATGACAACAAAAAGCATTTTGTAATTTGTAACCTTCTTAGCGACTTCAGTCATAAAAAAATTGGCAGCGATGTCTTGATCAGGGCCACGGGTGTCATCAAACCCAGGAAAGTCATAGAACGATAGTCTTCGGCCATCGTCTTCATCTGTTTTTACTACTAGCTCTGGGAAAAGCGTTTTTGATTTTATGGAGGGAAGTCCTATTCTGTTTTCTTCGTCAATTATTACAAAGATTTCACCAGGGATTGCCACAGCATGTAGTTTAGAAAGATCCCCTGCAATTATCTGGGATGCCGTGGTTTTACCTGATCCAGTGTTCCCCAAAAGTAAAACGGCCTCGTTCTCGTTAGTGTAGTTTTGTAAGTACTCTGAGCCTTTTGTAAGCAAGCCAAAGAGATCTACGTTGGGTTCGTTTTCATCAGGAGGGCTAGTATCAGGGATGCACCAACATATTTCATCTCCAATTGAGCACTCCTCCCCTGGAAGCTCAGCAAAAGAACGATGATAACCTTCATGTACCCATGGATTTTTTAAAGAAGCTGTTGTAAATACTGCTGGTATCTGTAATAAGGACATCATCTTGTAAATAAAATTTTTATTCATTCAGTTAATATTGTGCAACCAAACTTTTGTACTAGTAAATCAGGAGAATTAATAATTTTGGCAATAAAGAAAGCAATAAATCAAGACAGAAAGACGAGTAAAAATTTAGAATGTAACTCTGTAATGAAAACGATTCATAAGCAATAAAATTAGAAAAATACTTACAAAGGCAGCCAAAAGAAGAATAACTAACGGCGAAAACCTGTACGGCATTTTTCGGTGATTAATAAACGACGCGTTCAAAGGCAGTAATATTTAATTAATGGTAAAGGTCTTACTGATTACGCGAACTTTTATACTTCTTTGCCTTCTTGCATCATAAGTTCATCATATTTTAAAAAACCATTAGGAATATAGCAAAAAAGCGTTCTGATATTATAAACTATCCAACATTTTCTCATTTGAAATACCTCAAGTGCCATAATTAGTAAATAGTTTGAAGAGTGATCGACGTTTTAATTAAAATCAACATAATGATGTGATAAATACTTTACCTGAAATATTATTCAAGCTGTCACTCGCTTCCGGACTTTATTATTGGTTATTTGTGCAGCTGTTCTCAAACAGCATAATGTTTCTCTTACTTCTCTTGTGGGAAAGATTCTTCCAATCGATTTTTTGCTGTGGAAGGACACTCCTATAATTTGGTTAGAAACTAAAGTCGGTTACCTCTAACCTTTGAAAATCCTTGATCAAAACGTTGTAAGGTAAGTACGAGCTGTAATTTTTTTCAGTTGAAGTGTTTGTATGAATATGATTTCAAACTCCGGATGTTCTGTCGCCAAGATAATTTGATCATGTAAAATGATGAAAATTCCCAAATTAATTAAAATTTGATTAATACTTACATGATTGCACTTGAACTCATCTATTACTCATATTTTAATTTCTTTTTTCATTAGTTGGTCGACGAAGCTTAACAGTAAAAACGACTTTCGACATTGAAATCTCCAATTAGGTAACAACATTTGCTGTAAGCGTGATATTCTCATCATATTTTAATATATTACAATTTATATAGGACAGCTATTTCCGTTTGTGCATGTTCTTGTCAATCATTTATTAATTGATTATGATGAAAATATTAATTGCAAATAGTCATGCGCAGGCCAATTTTGTTCGTATGAATCATAAACTTCTAAATAAATAGCGGTCAGCTCTTCTGGTTTTACATCAGATGAATTTACAAGAGCACACCAGACTGTTATTGTGATTAAAAATTTTTTCATCTGCCAATAATTACCTGCAAATCGCATTACCTATAATGACTTTGCAACAAAAGCATGTGAAGATAGCCACTTTTCTACTTTGGCTGCTTTACTGTTTGAATTTAAGCTCTGCCGAGATTTACCTGCAGTTAGCAGCAAGGTAAGTAAAAATTATAAATTTTACGAAAACAGTTTCTCAGATAACCCAAAAATTTTACAATCTTAGGAATATACCAAACTTGGACCGTGGAGGTAATGAAAATCTTTAAAAAAGGGCTGTTCATTTTTTCAAATTTGAAATTCCGTTTGCAAGTTTATCTTTATGAAAACGGGGTTGGTTTTGTAAATTTAAAAGGTGATCTATCTGATCCTTATGTATGGATGAGTGAAAATGAATATGATCGAAATAATCAAAGAACGGAAACAGTAGATAATAAAGTTCACCTATATTGGGCGACAATCATCAAAGTTCATCATGGTTCGGTATGGAATTAACAAAAAACCTAAATTTCAATTGATTATCTAAATGCACATAAACAAGCGTTTTAAAAAAATATTTTTCACTTTAACAAGTGGCTTTGGTTTAAGGCATGGGATTACGACAATGGTTGGTTTGATAATGATGACGTAAGTCATGAAAAACGCTAAGATAAGCTGATATTATAACTTATTTTAGTAAATATAATTTATTTTGCAAAATGTGTCATTATAGGCGATAGGACAGGCCCACGTTAATGTTGCCGATCTTCATTATTTGGAAATCAACGATTGTTATAGGTACATGCTTGAAAGGGGAGACACAGGAGATTGTCAATATCTGCTTCTTAAACGAGTGGACTCCGGAAGTGATAGATATGAAGAATTAAATTGCAATCACACAATAATAAAGACTAGAAACCCAAGTGGGTGCCCGGACTAATCAAAGCCTGTGATAATATTCACCACTTTCAAAATGGAAGTTCATTTAAGAAACAAAATCCCTTTTCTCGTTTCCTTATTTTCCGACCTTCTTATTGAGAAAACAAGCCTGTCAAGAATTGCACGTTTTATTTAGTTACAAAATTTATAGGCATTTTTAAACAAATTAAGTTAATTTACATAAATTAATTCTTTTTCAAACATTACATTGTCCAAGCATGTTTGATAAAAAATTAAGACAGTAGTATACCTATGTAACATTGCAAGTGTTTGGTTAAGCATAGCACCTTCTGTTACTATTGTACCAATCTTTTAAATGCTTGGGTTTCAATAATTACGATATTTTGATTCCTAAATTAATAAAAATTGTAATGTCCACTGCTTGAAATCTTTCTTTAAGCCCAACTCTTTCTACTTTGGCTTTGAACTAAATGGAATAATTCTACAATTCCACATTGATTGATAAAATTTTTTTGTTTGTGTCTGCTGTAGTGTTTACGTTTCATTTGCATAGCAAAGAGATGCCACGGTTAGCATTACTCTTATGGGACAACGTATTAGAAACCATAGACAAAATCAAATATATCCCATAAACATACGCATATTTTTGTCAGCATTTTCACCAATTATAAAGCTCGCACAGGAGATGCAAATGAGCCATTTAGCACAACTGTACTCCCTCAGGCACGGCTGAAAAATCTGTAAACAGTTCAAAACCGTTAAAGGGTAGATCCGAGTCAATGGGGTTAGGGGAAGGGGAAATTCAACTTTTTGGGGAAACTGCCCATGACTTTTTCCAAAAACTCATTGGAAATTTTTGAAGTCTGGGGGAATTTGTAAAAAGACAGTTCTAGGTTCCAACTGTTCACACTTCGCTTGATTGATATAAACACTTTCACGAGCTTACTTATAAATTATTAAATAAATTTAATAACGCCAAATTTTACTTTTAACAACTGTGCGTCTGTAAATGATTGCATGGTGTGAAGTTGTATTAACTTTGCAACTTTAAAATCTGGATTAATCTTTAAATAAATAAATAAATTCTTAATTTAAACTTTTCAAATGTAAAAAAGGTTAACGAGAAATATAAATCAGGAGCTACTTGCTCAGCCCCTACACATTTTGGTCAGTCCTGTTCAAAAACGTTGTTCCATCAAAAGCTAAAGATGGCCGGAGAATTAGGAAAGACGTTACTTCTGAAGACCTGAAGAAGTTTGCTCCTTGTATTGACCTTGAACTGGAAGGGATTAGAACGTATGTGAATGGAGAAGAAGCTTTGAATGCTGCTGGGGGATATGAGACTTTATAAACATTACGATAGAGATGACAGCTACAAAACATTCCTTAAAACATGTTGACGTTGAAAATTTATATTCCTTATGGCATTATATCAATGTCGATATAATAAAATCAATTAATTGTTAACATTAACATGTTTAATTTTACCCATGTAAACTTTAAAAATCAAATAAAATATTCAGCCTTCAATCAAAATGACCTAACAGTTACCTAACAGATTAAATATGCATTGTTGTAAGCCTATACAATTGTTAAATGGGTATTTGAAAAAGATAAAATAAACGCTGCTCAGTTTTTAAAAGTTTTATGATAACAAGTCAATCAAAAAATGACAATGTGATTGACATCAAAATCATTTTGGTTAATCCAAATCAATGAACTGATAGAAGATAATCAGAAACCCGTGTATTTCATCGTTATCAGTAAAAACATAAAAAACTGGTTATGTAAAAAATGATAGAAATTATTAATCATGACATTTTATTAACTTTTAATCAAGAAAAACTAATTTTTACTCAACTACAAAATTATTGATTTATATCTAGCATGATAATTAAATAGAGTTTGCACATTTGGCCTTTGATGGGACGGTGCATTGTTATACTCCCGTTTCTGCATCCACTCTGTAAAGCAATCCATGAGGACAGCTTTTCAATTCGCGCAAATGTTCTTTTATGTAATTGTGGCAGAAATAGTAATTGCTGCAGTTATTGTAATCAGGTCGATACCCACATTGGGGTTCACATTCTTCCGCAAACTCCATCCTGTAGCACATTCCAATCTTCGGGTTAAAAGCAAGCCCGTCCTCCTCAGGGCATGTGAAGTACTTTTTGTAAGAGTAATAAATACAAGAGTAGTAATTATGACAGTCAAGGGCTCGGTCCCTTCTCTAAAATTTCAAGGTCAGTCGAATAATGTAAATGATCGTCATTTTCATCACCCCATATGCATAGCTCTAAATGAACGGAATAAGTTTTCAGAACTAATATAATTGTGGATTTATTGGAAACCTCAAACTTGTTTGACGATTGCAATCAATTCGTAAGATTTTTTATCCATTTGTTGGAAGACAGAACACCAAGAACGTGATCAAACAAAAATCTGTTTATTGGTAACGATTTTATCCATTAAAAGTTGAAATATAGCAAATTCAGGTAGTAATTGCTAGGAATATTGGGGCAATTACTCACTCACTTTCAGCTTCTACGGTTATTTTGTCAAGAAGAGTAAACACATCCTTGTCCATGTGATCCAAACGTATTCCAATGCTCTGAAATGCAATAATTTTGTGTAAAAAGTTGAATTTTTTTTCACGCAAACCATTTTGAAAAATTCATTTTAAATCTATTGAGACTACCTTAAAGCCGTTCAAGGGAATGGACAAGTTAACCCAACCACTGCCAGGAATGAATTCTGAGCGTTGGCTATCATAAATCACTTCGGTCATAATATTCTTTTGGAAAATTCTAGCTTTATACAGTCTATCACTTGGCTGAACAGCGTAGTCAATCCAGCATCGAAATCCACATTTTGTCCAAAATCCTTCTTCACCATTTAAACTTTCGAGTGGAATATTTACGCTGCCTGCCTGGCAGCTGAATGAGGAAGGTACATCAGCGTATCCAATGGCACAATCAAAACTCCATGGACCATTGTTAGGAATATCACTTTGAATATCAATTTCCGTTACATTTTGCCAAGGCTCTATTGTTGTTGGAAATGAAGGTTTTGTTGAGGTACCTTCAGTAGTTGGCCCGGTTGTTGTAGTCGTTGTGTTAGGCTCGGTTGTTATAGTCGTTGTGGTAGGCTCGGTTGTTGTGGTCGTTGTGGTAGTTGTGGTAGGCTCGGTTGTTGTAGTCGTTGTGGTAGGCTCGGTTGTTGTAGTCGGTGTGGTAGGCGCGGTTGTTGTAGTGGTTGTAGTGGGCCAGGTTGTTGTGGTCGTTGTAGTAGGCTCGGTTGTGGTGGTCGTTGTAGTAGGCTTGGTTGTTGTGGTCGTTGTGGTAGGCTCGGTTGTTGTGGTCGTTGTAGTAGGCTCGGTTGTTGTGGTCGTTGTGGTAGGCTCGGTTGTTGTGGTCGTTGTAGTAGGCTTGGTTGTTGTGGTCGTTGTGGTAGGCTTGGTTGTTGTGGTCGTTGTAGTAGGCTCGGTTGTTGTGGTCGTTGTAGTAGGCTTGGTTGTTGTAGTCGTTGTGGTAGGCTTGGTTGTGGTCGTTGTAGTGGGCTTAGTTGTTGTTGTAGTTTTGTCGTCCCTACGAATTTTCATTTCCACTCGTTTAAGGGAATAACTGGAACCATGCCAAGTTGTCCAACTTACGCCTGAGTAGTCAGTGTTTCCGTAAACTCCATTTAGATTAGACTGTTTAAATTTAAAAAAAGTATCCCGATTATATTTTTAATTTTAAAAAGTTTAACTTAAGCCAAGTTTTATTGAGTTATATGTGTCTTCTTTATATTTACATGGTAGCAATTACTATACCACCAAGCTCCTTGTCTTGTTTGCGCACATGAATCAGCGCTATTATCATTGTCGCGGTCTTTAGTTGAAAATCGCTTTCCATTGTGATACGCAAGAGAATCTCTTGCAGTTCCGCTGTAACCGTTAATAGTAAGTCTGTAATTATCCGTAGAATTTGCAACTCGGAAGAAAGCGTACTCTGCGTATCTTTGCTCTCCTTCCCAGTCCATCAAGTCAACGCGCAGTTTAAAATTGCCCAGCTGAGTAAGGTCAGAAATAAGATCCAATCCTTACACATTAAAAGATACCATTACACGTCGTCATTACTTTTTAATTTATTATTTTATTACAAATGAGCTTACCTAACCAGAAGCTGTCTTCAACTACCCCAAACCCACTTGCATATTCAGCCCAGTTCCTATAAAAATTAAATTGGGGCGATATGCTTTCTTTCCTTCGTTGTATCACAGTCCACCCACCCGCCGCAGTTTCCATGTCGCAAAATACCTCAACCCCATTCCTGTATATAGTCTTTCCGATGGGAGGAAATATCTTATAAACGCCACTGGTTGCATGTTTCCCCTTGTTTTGTTCAATTTCTTGAATCTGTTCACAACCCTGGGGACGGTAACTTGGATCTGCAAAAACAGTTGAAGCTAGTAAACAAATTAATATTAATTCGGTGACCATTTTTAAATTTTTAAATCTTTAATAGAAGAGACTTA
>JAANSO010004431.1:0-10112 GCA_036507315.1 Lepidocyrtus fimetarius | reverse complement strand
GGGGTCCGGGAAATTGGCGAGAAAGGAAATTGGCGCTTGGGGAAATTGGCGCTTTTTGTGTACTCTCAGTTTAATTTACCTATTGTCTCGGCGCGGCGCGTTTTCTTATGAAAATTTTACATAGGCACTAACATTTTGTTTACATATGCGCACTAACATTTAAATTAAATCATAGGCACTAACATCCACACCTAAACATTGGCACTAACATCCCCCTAAAACATCGGCACTAACATTCCCCTCAATTATAAGCACTAACATGTACTAAAAGCATTGGCACTAACATTTCCCTAAAGCATTGGCACTAACATTTCCCTAAAACATTGGCACTAACATTTCTCTAAAACATCAGCACTAACATTTACTTAAAGCATTGGCGCTAACATTTTATTAAAATTACAAAAACATTGCGCATTATCAAAACTTTTCATTGGCGCATACATTACCATAGAATAAATTTATGGGCGGCAATTACAAAACAGTATGTTAAATAGATATTTTCTAATTAAATTATTAATTTAAAGGAAAGTTTTAATAATCCACTTAAAATAAATGCAAAATAAACATATTAATGATTAATTAAAAATATTATTTTTATTTTTGTGTAAGAAACTATTAAATTATCATCATAAATTTTGAACAAACATTAAAGCCACTTCTAAAGATACTATTTCTAAGTGTAAGTAAAAAATAAAATGAATCACTTGCTATTGTTCCATTCGTGCTATATCAAAATGGAAGAAAATTACCTGTGCCACTGCTGTGAAACATCCATCACCAAAGGACCCATCAACCGGGCGGAACCGTGCGACCATCAGCACTGCGACAAATGTAAGGGGGATTGTGCTCTGGATGGGATATGCCAAGTGTGTGGAGAGAGAATTGTGGACTGGAGGCGCCATCTACGGATCCATCCCCCTTCTCAAGTTTGCGAGAAATGTGGGAAGTGCTTTGGAAGCCGGTCTGGGAAGTCCCTCCACTACAATTCCCACCATGCGGGAAAGGAGCCAGCTCGCTGCCCTGTGTGCCAGAAGGAGTTCAAGATCGCCGCTTCCCTTCCTCGTCACCTCTCGACGGTCCACACTGTGCGGACTGATGTGAGGGTTCCCCCGGTGCTGTAAATGCACACACTCCTATTAAACCAACGGCCCTTTTAAGGGCCACCACAATTTCCAAAGAGCAATTTTCATGTATAATTGAGTATGTAACAGGGTAACTATAGCATTGACGAATAAAACCAATCACCAATGAATAAGTTAATGTGCACTAACATAACCTGCTTTCATGAGCACTAACATAACCTGCTTTCATGAGCACTAACATAACCTGCTTTCATGAGCACTAACATAACCTGCTTTCATTAGCACTAACATAACATGCTTTCATGAGCACTAATGTTAACTGTTTTTAATTCTTTGTCTTCTGAGTTAATAGGAACTAATATAACTCGTTTTCATGGAAACTAACCTCTTCTGATCTAATACGCATTATTATTGCTCGCTTTCTTTAGCATTAATATCTATTAAGTTAATTGGCACTAACATTATGTTTAAACTGACAAACATAACTTTAAATCGCCCGTTTACTTCATTTTATTTAAAAAAACTTGGGTGCCCGAATTCTATTTTGGTAAATTTTCATATTAACCACACTTTGGCCAAGCTTCCCAGCTACCAGATGACTACTTTATTTGTGCATTGGAAAATACCTAGATTGATTTATATTTTTTGCTTGTAAGAAACTAAATACAATTAGTAGTTTAGTGATAAATTTGAAATGGATTTTGAAATTATATTAAGTGAGCGCGGCAAAGAAAAACTTATTAAAGATGGATATATTTATCACAAAGACAAACCCTTAAAAAATGGTGAAAATTCATGGGATTGCTTGGAAAGAAGAAGAACTTCTTGTACTGGGAAAGTATGGACTTCGGATCAACGGATAAGCAGGACACGCTTGACACATAATCACCCTCCAAATGTTAACAAATGTCAGGTAATATTTTAAAACAAGTTTATTCGTTTAATCTAATGAAACACTTTACTTAAATAATTTAATTACAAAAGACGTTTTTGGTGTTTGAACAAAGTTTATAATGCATGCGCTTATAAAAGCTTTTAAATAATGTGTTAAATAGTTTGGATGTTAGTGCTTAGTTTTTCTCTCTATGTTAGTGCTTAGTTTTTCTTTCAATGTTTAGTGCTTAGTTTTTCTCTCTATGTTAGTGCTTAGTTTTTCTTTCAATGTTAGTGCTTAGTTTTTCTTTCAATGTTAGTGCCTGTAAATCGGTTCTTTGGAGAATGACAATGTTAGTGCTTGTGGTTTGAGCTTATGTTAGCGCCTATATCTTGAAGCTATTAGAACACTAATGTATTATATTAATATTCCAGAAACAAAAAGTAAATTCAACAATTCAAAACTTGGCATATCAACAAACAATGCAACCTGCAGCGCTTATAGCTGAAGCTACAAGAGGACTACCTGAAGAAGTTGCACCGCTGCTTCCCTCTCCTCAGTCTATTAAAAGCAGGGTTTCAAAAATTAAACGCAAAATCAATGGACAGGTTGTATTGCCAAATTCTTTGCTCAATCTGGAGTTGCCGGATCGATTAAAAACCTCTGCTACAGGAAGTTTATTTTTAGTACACGATTCTGGCCCAAATGCAGACAGGTTCTTATTATTTATGTCAGATGTGGGGAAACGTATGCTATTACAGGCCAAGCATATTTTTATGGATGGAACCTTTAAAACCTGTCCTGATATATTCAAGCAGATTTATACTATTCATGTGTCCTATCATAATACTATTTTACCAGTTATGTATGGATTGCTTTCAAGGAAAAGCCAGCAAATGTACTTCCAAATATTTACTGTTATAAGAAATATGTGTCCTGA
Organism: Lepidocyrtus fimetarius; assembly: GCA_036507315.1. Lineage (NCBI taxonomy): Eukaryota > Metazoa > Arthropoda > Collembola > Entomobryomorpha > Entomobryidae > Lepidocyrtus > Lepidocyrtus fimetarius. The sequence goes on along the minus strand of JAANSO010004431.1, from coordinate 7,216 downwards.
ATTTGCTCCTGAAACAGTACTAGTTGATTTTGAGCAAGCATCAATTCAAGCTATATCAAATGTCTTTCCTGAAATACGTACCAGAGGTTGTTATTTCCACTTTCAACAATCCATATGGAGGAAAATACAAGGAATTCCACAATTGCTGCATCGGTAAGTAGATATCTGTATTTCTCTTATTGTTATGATTGATCAAATATTGTCTTTTTGTTGTATGAAACAAGCAGCAGCATTTTATTTTAACAAATACAAGCACTAACATTTCAATAAATGCAAGCACTAACATTTAAATAGATACAAGCACTAACATTTCAATAGATACAAGCACTAACATTTCAATAGATACAAGCACTAACATTTCAATAAATGCAGGCACTAACATTTCAATTGATACAAGCACTAACATTTTTTAACAAATGATCGCGAATAGAATAAATTTAAAACTTGAATAAATAATGTAAAGAATTTCTTAATCTACAGGTACAGAGACGAAGTTGAATTTGCTCAAAAAATCAAATTGCTGCCAGCCCTTGCATTTTGTAAAGTCGATGATGTTGTAAATCGTTTTAATTTATTGAAACAAGAACGTTTCTTCCAAGAAACAGAAGGAATAGTTCAATTAATTGAATACTTTGAATCTACTTGGATTGGAAAGTTGAACGGTGAAGGAGTTTGGACTAACCCAACCTTTGAAATACAACTTTGGAACCAATATGATGCTGTTTTAGCTGACCAACCACGAACAAACAATACTTTGGAGGGTTGGCATTTAAAATTTCAATCAATGGTTGGGCGAAACCATCCAAACGTTTTTAAAATTGTTGAGGATTTTCGTACGGAAGAAGACATGACACGTCTAAGCAAGGCAAGGTTGGATGCGGGAGAAATTAATCGCCGAAAAAAGAGATACATAGATCTGGATATACGGATTAAAAATATTGCCCAGAATTACGACAATCGTGATTGGAAATTGTATTTAAACGCGATTTCTTATAATATTGCTTTTAATGCTAATTAAATTAATATTGTTGATGTTAGTGCTCACTGATAAATATATGTTAGTGCTCATTGATAAATAGATGTTAGTGCTCATTGATAAATAGATGTTTGTTATTTAATATGTAGATGTTACTATATAAATAGATGTTAGTGCTCATTGATAAATAGATGTTAGTGCTCATTGATAAATAGATGTTTGTNGATAAATAGATGTTTGTTATTTGATGTGTAGATGTTACTATATAAATAGATGTTAGTGCTCATTGATAAATAGATGTTAGTGCTCATTGATAAATAGATGTTTGTGTTTATTGACAAATAGGCGTTTGTGCATAATAAAATACTTTTTAAAAATATTACATTCTCACTCAACCGCTTTTATCGTTGCCATAGTGCAGCACTCACCATAACAAAAGCGTATATTTTTGTATCTTTTCGTAAATGTTAGTGCTAATGGTTTAGGGGAATGCTAGTGCTTATAGTTGAAGGGAATGTTAGTGCCTATGATATAATTTAAATGTTAGTGCTCATATGTAAACAAAATGTTAGTGCCTATGTAAAATTTTCATAAGAAAACCGCGCCGCGCCGAAACATAAGATAATTAAACTGAGAGTATACAAAAAGCGCCAATTTCCCTAAGCGCCAATTTCCTTTCTCGCCAATTTCCACTGAACCCCTTAATCTAGCTTAATAATAATGAAGCAATATGTTAGGAAACGTTGTTGACAAATAAACTAAACAAAAGTAGGAATGTCATATGAATTAAAAATTAGCTAGCTTGCCGGAAGTCAATGCATTCTACTCGAGTTTTGAATTCCGTTTTGATTAGTTCTGATTCCTAAAAAACGATTTTTTAGGTTTGATTAGGTACTTTGGCAAATTCTAATGGAATTTGTTTTGTTAAAATCGTAAAAAAATATTAATTTATTTTGCAGTGAGCAACTCAGAAAATATTGTACTTTTCCGTAATTTGACTACACCTATTTATATTAAATCTAACGTGGAATGTATAAGTGGTCGGTTTCGAGTCGTAACCAAATTTTAAAATTATTTTTAACCTTAAATCAGTAGCAATAAAATTAACTATATGGTGTTTAATATTTTATATCCAGCCACTAGTTGATCGGCTTTAAATTCTATTCTTTAGATTTATGCTTGAAATCAGAGACAGTTTTCTTTCAGCCAGCTTTAAATTATGCAGTATCAGCACAGATAGACATACGGTTCATCAATAGTTTTTTAGTAACAAAGATATAAATCTTCAAGGATCTTCTAAACATCTGAATACACGCTTGGTTAAAACCGTTACCTGCAAAAGTTTTCCAAATCAAAGATTTTTTGCTAATATGATCACGTTTGATTGAGGGAAAGTTTATGCAACCTTGTGGAATCCTCCGTTGTCTTGAAAAAGCTGTCTTGATCGATGTGGTCCATTGTTGAAGATACGTGAGCTGAAGCACAGCCACGTAGTTCTCTTTACACTCTGACTGCTTCCGTTGCATCTTGACGATATTCTCCAGAGATAAACATCGAGAATAAAAGCTTAAAGAGATTAATGATTTGAAGGAGACTAAAAGTTTTAAAATTGTTGCAAAAATAAGTTTTAATAGCATACGTTTAGTAGTTTTAGTCATTGATAGAAAATTGATCTTCTAAACTTGTCCATCAAAAACTTTAGTTTTTTACAAAAAAAGTTTGATTGTAATAGAGTAGTTTAAAATTGTTTTATTTCAAAGTTGAAATTGACTTCTTTTTTATGCTAAATTAATCTGTTTGTAGATATGAAAAAGTAAAACAAAATTAAAATATCTTAGAATTTGAAACTATTTCATTGTATTTGAAAAGATAGTTTGAGTTTAATGAAAATAAATTATTTTCTCCATAAAAAATATGAATAAAATAATTTCAATTGTTTTTATGAGGTTCCAGTAGTCAATAATTTTGGCAGTTTATGTTGTTTTGAAACAGACTTTTCTGCTACCAATAAAAAGCGAGTAGTTTTAAAATGTGAAATGAAATGTCGCAAATTGAATCTAAATAATAAAAAATTGCTGATTGTTGCTGTTGTTGATGATGTCTGAAAATTGAAAAGAGTAAAATTACATCTGGTCAATCTATACCATGTGTGCAACCAAAAAGTTATTAAATTTATTATTGCCTTCTATACTTTTTTAACAACAACTACACAGGATTGGAATTACGCATTTTAATAAAATTGAATAATAAAAGCTATCACGTCTCTTTGTGTTTTATTATTTATTTTTGGAAGCAATGTGTTAGTAGGTTATAAATTGTCAAATAAGATTCAATCAAACAGGCAAATTCATAAAACTTTTAAAAACACTTTTTTAAAATGGAAAACTAACTTGATAATTTTGTCATGTAAGTTTTTACCTGAAAATTTACCCTGCAAAATTTCATACAAAGAAAAGCGCTGAAACTTCATTTCAAAGCTATTAGGTCACAATTAAGCTAGAATTGCATTTATCTTTTTTCATTTTTTAAAAATAATTTACTATATAGGTACATGATCCTCCCTTGTTTCCATCTCTCCAACTCTAATTTTGGCTTTGCGACAAATGCAAACGCTGCTGGATGGCAGCCCAAGTTGTGAGTTTGTTTCAAAATGCAAGTGATGGTGATAATGACTGTTCTGGTTCAGGGTAGTTCTCTTTATTACACTTTCTCCCAGCCGAATATAATCGCATTGGTTTGCAACGGTTGTGCTTCCACCGTTTGTTGTAGGGTGACCAGTCAGAAAGGAACGTTGTTTTCCGTATGTTGTGGCTCAGGTTCTAAGCCTGTTTTTATTTCCAATGTTAAGCGGTGTTTTATTTGCAAACAAATTCAGATAAATTATGGCTTGGCTTACCTTTGTTGCTCCTTCCTTCGTGGCTTCCACAAAAAAGATTCCGTAAATGAGAGGATTGAATAAACTGTTGGACATCCCAAAGAAGAAAATGCCGGACTGCATGTCATTGCTTAGAATTTGCTGATAATAAAAAACAATGCGATTATGTATAGGTATTTATAATGTTACCTAAAAATGATTACAAGGTTACAACTTTAAACCACCCGACCAATTTAGCAATTTCAATAAGAATTAAAGCGTCAAAATAGTGGTCAGTTTTATAATATTTCACCTATTTAAACCAAACTTTTCATAACATTTCGATTTTATTAAGTTAAATGATTTTTTTTCATTTTTAGAATTTAAAAATTATTTGGAAAGGTAAAAGCCATTATTGTAATTTTCGGGAGGTAATTAAATAAATTAGAACAGATGAGATTTCTTCGCTTTTTTTCACTTCAGATTTTATACAGGTGATTATATTTTATAGGTTGGCTAACTAACAAATTTAAAAAGCCCGCCACTTGCCAATAAACCGAGGACGATGAGGACGGTGATAAAAGTTGAAGCGTAGAATCCGAGCATTTGCGAAAACTTAAACATTTTACAACCTCAGTTGCCTGTTTTCCATTCCACTGTTAGAAACCTGAAAATCAACAAGATACTGTCAGAAAGTAAAATTAAAATTTTCAATGACCAAATTTTTTAGAAGACAAGAAAAATCAATTCTTTAAAATTTTATGAAGTGATAACGACTAATTTAAGTGAGCTTTCTTCCGTTTTGCTTTCCTTATAAATCGATCGATGGAAGTGCTGCAGACATAATAATAAAATCAAATGGTAATTGAAAAAGCTCAATTCCAATTTTTTCAAAGAATTTTGAAACAAAAAACCTCCAGACGCGGTTGAATAAACACATTCCGATTGCAGTCAAAACACCTGCGACCAGGAATGAACCGAGGCGACTTTTAGCAAAAAAACTAAAGCAAATGATCTACTCGCTCATATTCTCTCTTTTATCAGTACTTTTTCTTTCGCTGTGTGGCCATGGGAAACCCCACATGGCGCATTTCAAAAATATGAACTTTCTTTTTGTAATTTGATGACTCATATCGTAAAAAGTGATTGATCTTTATTATTATCTCCTGTAATAAAAACTCACTTGACTTATATGGATGAGGAAACTTTTTCTCAGCTAAGTCAATGTTTAGAACTAAAAGTTTTCTTTGAACCTCGGCTTCAACCTCTCACCTTTATCAAAACAAAAAAATTAACAAAGCTGAAAAGGTTGGCGTGGAAAGATTTAAAGTTTGTTTAGATGTTAAACCAAAGTTGACTTTGAAAGGAAAAGGTTATTATGATTTTTGCATGTGGAAAGATTTTAACATCCTGAACGTATAATTACAAAATCTACGCAGTTAATTCTAACCAATTGATTAACAAATTTGACCGCTACCGACAAAATTGAATCTTTAACAAAATCTTTGCAAATTACAAACTTTGCCCAATTGAAATTGATCAAAATTTGACATAATTGAAGAGAATTGAACAAATTTGTGATGGATTTGTGTGATTTCATGAAACGACTTTGCACGAAATTTGGTTATTCTCTAAAGCAATTTAAATTAAGATATTAAATCGAAACGCAAGTTTGCGTAAAAACTAATCTGACAATTTCAATAATATTCCAAAAATATACACTTCGGATTGATTGCAAACTATTACGACTAGAAAAACTTTTGGAAGCGATTAACATAACATCAAATTAGTTTAGTAGCGGTTTCTCAAGCATAATTGAGTTTACCAGAGATCTTCGCTAACTACTAGTAAGAATACACCATATTCTGTACACCAGAAAGTGACGCAGAGGTCGCCAATGCAGAGATGATAGATAAGTGTGTAAACGTGGATTGACTTGTGTCGTTTTGACTTTCGAATGTGGCTATGCTGGCCGCAAGAGAGAATACAGCCATTCCGATGAGAATTAAAGCCCACGTCATTCTCGACTGGTTGAGAGTGGGCGAGTGTCTAATTCAGCTTATGTTAAATGGATTTGATGAGAAATTTCCAAAAAGGGAAAGGCATTCTTCTTCAACTAGGATCTAGAAAGTGAAAAAATTTATTCCACACGTAAGAAGGAGATTTAGAATTATATGTAAGCATTTTAAAATGATTTAAAGTTTTAAACTAAATTCACCATTATAAAAATTATGAATGTTTTAGTAGCAATGTTACTCAAATGGAATGGTATTCAAAAAATTTCTGGAAATGCTTAACTCTTATTTATGCTTCACTGTACAACATCCATTACTGGAAGTCCATAATTTATTTTATTTCCAAACATCTTGCGTAAAAACTTAGATCGAATCGTGCAAAGAATTCAATAAATACAGATAAAAAATTTAAATTGTAAAATAAACGTTGAAAGTAACTAATCACACAAAGAATCGTTGTTGGATTACTTGGGAACTCAAAGTCGAATCACTGTGGGGAAATGGGAAAGTTCGAAACCCTGAATTAAATTCCATTTTCCCTCTGACATTTTCTTCCTCAATGATATCTCCATGTTCACCACTTTCGCTGAAAAATTCCTCCATTATCTCCGACTGCCCCACACACTTTTTGTTTGTTGCATCGCCCCTAGTTTCACTTAAATTCTACTTCTTGCACTATTTTATAATCCATTTCTCAGCTTTATTTGTCATCCTCGTTTAATCTTCCTTTGCCCATAAACAGGCAGGTGTTAAAAAGCAAAGGCTTGTGTGTGCAAAACCTACAGAGCAACTGAGAACTCGTGATGCAAACTCGCACAAGTTTTCCAATAGAAACGGAATGAAAAACTGCTACAGAGGAAAGTTGGAACAGTAAGAAACAGTACGAAAAGAAAGCAACCTTCTCAAGTTTGGACCACACTTTTACCAATCTCATTCACAACACAACATGATTTTGTCCAAGGGGTTTTTGTATAATCATCCATTTATATTTTTTGCATCACGCGATTTTTAAATTTTCACAGGAATATTATTTCAAATATTCCACTAACTATAAAACAACAATTTTGTATGGATCAATTACTAAAATTTTAGCATTTTCCAGACCTTGTAATTTCACAAAATATTAAAAACTACATTTGCTAACAGAAAACACTTCAGTTGCTTTTAATTGGTAGGATGACAATACAAAACAAAGGAACTGCCACACTACTATAAATCATTTGGCAGAATGTTAGGTATACACTTAATAAAACTTTTACTTTGACACTAAAGAGAACTTCTGGGAAAATCTAATCCAAGATATTGTAAATTCAGACAAAAAATAGTTTAACAACGTGTTGTCTTTATTTTTATGGTAATGCAAGGAATTTG
>JAANSO010004430.1:0-10112 GCA_036507315.1 Lepidocyrtus fimetarius | reverse complement strand
CAAATAATCATTTTGCAATGAGTAGATCCTAGCTTTAAAATAAAGCATTTAAAAATGACAAACTAAAGAAAAAATTGCCAAAAATTTGAAAAATTGCAAATTCTAATTTTTTTTCCAATGTTGAATACTATAAATTTATATTATTCAGCATTTAGAAAACTTTTTCCTATACAAAAACCAAGGGTGTGAAATAAACCAGATTTAATTTTTCACGTCGCTAGACAATTAGTTTAGTACTGGTTAATCCCTTAGTAAAGATTCATTGGACGCAGCATTTCTAATAGTTGACTTTCAGCAAGATTAGAATAAGAAGTTAAATTGTGTAACTATTTGAAAAAATTCTGTTTCTGATTAGAAGTATTTTTAAATTTTTAGTTTGGTCAGTTTTTAGCTACATTTTTAGCTCTGTGTAAGGAGATGCAAAAAGGGACCTAATCTGTGCTTTCTAAAAAATTAAATAAAAAATTATTTGTGGCGTTTTCTTGCAAGAAGAGCTGAAACGAGCTTTGGAAGATTTAAAACGAAGAGTTCCAGAGTACACTGGCTATCTCCTCGTGGACGTTGTTGTTGAGTAAGAAAATATTTATCAATGAAATTCTTAAAGACTGTTTTGATTTTAATGTTTGCCGTTTTGCAGGATTTTCAAAATGATTTTTGTCTCCTTCCTGAGACTTTTGGGACAACATCAAAGGAGAATGGTTATCGGAACAGATTAATTTTTAAAAAGTGAGACTATGTAAATAAGTTCATTAGACTGGAAATCCTGGACTAATTTTAAGGTTTTTAACGGAGAAAATTTTTGGTTTAGTTTTATCTGTATTTATTTTGTTACGTATTCGTAAGTTTGTTTGTTCCCAGTGAATATGTTAAATATAGCAAGATATCATGAAATTATTTATTAAGGTAGTAATTATAGCATTAGGTCTGAAATATTTATCAAAACCAATAAAAATTTGTTATATATTTCAATTTATAAATTTACTTGTGAGTTTTGTACAATGCATCATTTAATTGTGAGCAAGCAAACGATAGGGTAATTATTCATCATCATTAAAGACCGGGAAAAATGCATAAAATAAGTGTGACAGACTTCTAAAAAGTGCTGTCGGTCGAAATCTATGAAAATTGGTGTTCTCGTGCTTTTGGATGATGATGAAAGCCAGGTGTGATAAGACGATAATTAACTTGATGGAAAATCGTTTGTTTTACTATAAAAAGCTATTTCGAGATATTTTATTGAACTCGCTTTAGACTATTTATTTACACAAACTACTTCCGCAATGCAAACGGATAATTTAAACCGAAGAACTGTCATTAGGTGACTTACAAAGTGTAGTTTCTTTCGTTACCCCAAACCTTCAAAACTTAAATGATTTGGAGCCGACCTCAACTTAGCTAACCTCTTATGTAGGAATCAAAAGTGGAAGTGCCTTCTAAAGGCCACAAAACACGTATTTAACATCTCAAATCTCTGCCTCTGTTTTACAATTCACAAAGTCCTAAATGAAATGTCATTTACCCAAACTACAGTCTATTCAATTTTATTTCTTACGCCTAATCGTAATCTACAAAACATTAACGCTTAGACGTGCTAAAATACACATTTTGAGATAAGAAACTCTCCCACCTCAAATCTATTTAATACATAACCCAGCCCAAATTCCATAAATTAATAACCAAATGTCTCAAACCCAGAGGACATTCCTAGCTTAAAATTACTCAAAGAATATAAAATAACAAAAGTGGTTTACCCAATCGCAGCGAAGTGCATTGAACAACCCTGACCTTGAATTCTAAATCTTTATTCTATGAAATGATGAAAAGGATGATCTGCGCGTGACTTTTTGCTATCGGAAAATTTACAAGTCCGCTTCATCCTAATACATAACCCAGCCCAAATTCCATAACTTAAGTACGCAAATGTCTCAAACCCAAGAGACATTCCTTGCCTAAAATTACTCAAAGAATACAAAATAACAAAAGTGGCTTAACCAATAGCAGCCAAGTGCATTGAATAACCCTGACCCTGAACTCTAAAATCTTTACTCTAAGCAAATGATGAAGAGGATGATTTGCTCGTGATTTTTGCTATCGGAAAATTTACAAGTCCGCTTCACTCAGGACTATTTCGATTCCGAAGGTAGCAAAAATATTTGGAAATGCTTTAAGTTGTTATATTAAATTATTTTGTATTTCGTAGAATGATAAAAGAATCAATGAAAACGTGGTCCAGTGTGAATTTCGCAAGGTCTATGAAGCTGTACAAGGAGCTGCAAATTTTGACACAATTATTTGGAGAAATTCACCGATTCATAATGACCCAATTCTTGGTTTGTATGCTGCTAATGCAAATAATTAGTTTATTCATGCTTGCTAGAGTTTCTAAAGAACAATTTCAAGGAAGTTCTGCAATGATTGGACTCTACCTCGCCGTGGCAGTCGAAGGTGCAATCATCATTCTCGGACTTTATGGGTTTATGGCGGACATAAACAAATGGTCAGTTTCTATAAAATTGACTGCCATAAGGGATGTTTCCTTGTTGGGAAGAAGAAACCGTAGCAAAGGTAGGCAGGAAAGGAATGCAAAAATTCTAGTTCGAATGACCAAAGCTTGTCCAGACTTGAGGGTCGTTCTTGGCTCAAGTAATTATTTGGAGAAAACTACTCCGCTCCAGTTTGATTATTTTGCTATAACATACACTGTAAATTTATTGCTTATTCACTAAATATAAAAATTAATTATTAAATTTAAACCAAGTGATTAAATTTCCACAATAAATTAATAATGGAATTTATGGAAAGTATTTTGTCTATTTTAGTTTTAATTCTTTTGCTACATTTCAAGGATCGCCCTACCGGAGTAAAGGGTTTAAACCAACTTGGATTAAACGGTTTAAACCACCAAATTTTGGGTGGCTTAAAGTGGATTAAAGGCAAAAAGTAGATTTTATTATCTTTTAATGTATTTTGCATACATAAAGAGGATACGCACGTGGAAAAACGATACATTCATTTGTTTTTATTAATTTTAGTCACAAAATTAAAAAGTCCTACATAAATTCCAGCTACATCTGATTTGCATTTGGTTGTTTTACATCGCATTTAATAGTAAGCGTACTTTCACGTTAAGAAAGAATGTATGTGCGTGAAAATAATTGTTTTTATTTGTTAAAATTAAGAGTAAATTCAAAAATTGTCATTGTTGTGCTGTTCTGTTTATATTAAAACGCAGAGCTGCTTGCGTGGATATACAAAACTATATTGTAAGAAAGGCGATTTTTGAATTTGCCTCCATTTCCGACCATGGGCACGTGATGTAGTACTTTAGTCCACTTTAAGCCACTTTAGGCCGGTTTAAACGTTTAATCCAGGCCACCAAAAAAAGGTGGATTTAAGGCAAAAAGACGATCTCTGCTACATTTGCTTTAATAACATCTGTAGTTAGTTAATTTTACAATTTATTTTTAATTACATTTACATGTAAAGAAATTATTTGCACATGAATTCAACAATGAAATTTCTGTTTACTATAAATTTGGTATTTAGAAAAGCGTGAAGTAGAATATACACGGGTTTAGTTTGCTGTTAAAAGCAACATATTCACAGAGAGATTATTTGCAAAATCCATACAACGAAGGGGCGTCAACCGGTCCATGAAGTTTATCGAGCCAAATTTGATTTTTAAAGGAGGACACGACCTTAGAAATCGTCTCCACCATTTCCATTCATCTACTTGGTAAACCCTAGTTGTTCTTTTTGGTTCCGTAAAAAGATTTGTTTGTATAGTTAAAAAGGTTGAAGTGTTTCTGTAAATGTATCTTTTAAAGAATCGTATTAGCTTTGAGAAAGCAGTTAAGCTTTTGATTTTATAGTTTTGTTTGTTTTACTTACCGCCAAACTCAACTTTTTGTCCACCTTCTCGTTGGGATAAACAACTACCCACCACTTTCCTTAAAATCATGTTTGAGTTTGTGTAATAAATTAATGTAATTAAAATAGTCAGAAGCAAACTTTAAAGTATTTGCAAAGTCTATCATAGTCTTGTGTCGTATATTCCAGGAAAAACTTTTCATATATAACAATAAATATAAAAAATAAGAATAGTGTCGACGAACATTTCACAAGGGGAGCATGTATGTCTTGTTTTTCCCTAACGATAATAAGAGAAGGTTTTAGAATTTCAAAAACGCCAAAATCATGTTCTCTCAATTAATTTAATTTGCAGTTTAGATTGTAATATAAAATGTTCCCGGTAAAAAAACGAACAGGGGAAAAATTGATTACTTATTCAGGATATCTGGGAATAATGGTGATGTGCGTGGAAAAGAGAAAGAAATGATTTTTTGTCATTATGAATGGGAAACTATCTATTTTGGATTAAAATATTACATAACTAAAATGACTTAGGGTTGTAGAGTTGCATAGTTATATTGGAAATATGTTTGTAATTTGATTAGCGATTATTTTTATTTTTAATGAAAATTGATATAGCCTTTTTGCAATAAGTAATCAATTGGCTTTAAAAAACTCGAACTAGTTATTTCAGATTTGATTTGAAAGCATGGCACAACGAAAATCTGAAATATTTATAAATATCTCTTAAAACTATTTTCTCAGACAAAATGTTTACTTGATTAAAAGTAAATTAACCGTAGCTACAAATATCTGATCTTTAAATTTAAGCGGAGAAGTCTTATCTAAAAAGTTACTCGTGCCTATTAAAATTTTTAAAACTTGACATGATTTTATTACCCTTCTATTCACAAATTTTGCCCTCCACTGGTAAATTACATCCGGTTTTTTAAAATCTATTTCTTTATGTACAGCATTTTTCACAAGTAATTCTCCTTTTGCGATTCTGAACGATTGTGAAGCTCTGCCATGAATCCGTAAAGGATCAGAATGATTATAATTGTTTCTATTCCTGCAGCGGCGTAGAAATTCATCATAATCAGCATTTTCCAATCCGTTGGGCCATCCTCGTGTGCAATAAATAATTTTATAAGCACGTAGAAGCAAACCACTTGGGTGATCACGACGGTGAAAAGGAATGGAGCTAGGAGGATTCGGTGGATTTCGCCGAATATTTGACAAAGGATTTGAAGCTGTTTGTAGAAGACAAGAGCAGTTTTGATGCCCTCTGGAGATTTGTTAGAATTTCAACTTCAATTTTAACGGATAAATTTATCCTGTATTTAGTTTTAGTGGGATGCTTTCTTGAAACATGCAGTGCTGGCTCACGTCATGCCTTTTATTTCTTTCGTTGAAACGCATTTGGAAAGTTTTTTTTGTGAATAAAATCCAGACAAGTAATATATTATAGCAAATGTTCAAAGGTTTTTACTTTTTGATATTGATTACTTGTACCTTTTAGATATGTCGATGTAAACTATAAAATTTTAAAGCGATCCATAAAATCGATCTTGTAAAACCTGGGTGTTTGTCGATCTTCCTCGGCCTGTCGTTCTTTTGCGGGAAAAGCTGTCCACTGTTTAGGGATGCCGGCGAATCTCCGTTTGTAATGTATTCTTATGGGGATTTCTCACGCGAATCCGAATATGGATCTGGCAGTTTTTAAGCAATAACTTTCTTGTAAACTGATGAATATTTTTGAAAATTTGCAACAAGATAGAACTTTTTAAGGGCAATCTGGCAAGCTATTACTTATTTCTGTGTAGGTATTCAGACCAGAGAAATATCCAGATTCGTATAAGAAAACGAATCTTATACGAATATTCGTTGGCATCCCTACCACTGTTAAATACATCACACTTTGACAATTTTGTTTTAGTAGCCTTCGGACGAGTAAATTAAAAACGTGGAGACTGGTTGAAGCTCGAAAATTGTCTGCTCATTTATACAAAAATATCAAACATTTTCAGAAACAAAAATATTTATTTTATTTTCAAGTTTGATTACTCCAAGTAATTATATTGAAATAGCCATGCGCCTACATTTTTAAGTCTCTTTTCTGTAATTTTTTAACTTTTCCAAAGTTCATTTACCCGCCAATCAAGCATTCTTCACGATTACGACGAATTAAGACATCCCACAACACCGGAAATGCAAACAAAGCGGAAAACTTCCATTTGAAAACATTTGAAAAGTGTTTTATTAAACAATTTACCAATTGATTTTATTAAAGGAAGTGAAATTGTGAGCAGAGAATAAGTTACATTTTAAATTTTGTTTAAAAAGTTAATTGTAATTTAAAAAGCAGTCCTTATCATTACAGAATTATTCATTGGAAGATTTATGCATGGTGAAACTAAAATCCGTAATAAATAATTACATTTTGATTGTGATGCTTGTGATATTGATTGAACATCAATTACTCTCCGGCAAGCCAGGTCAGAAGAATAGGAATTTTGCCATATTTTCAAACTGAAGTGTAAATTCCGAACACAAGGTGTAGTAAATTGTTTTTGAATATTTGTTTAATGTAAGAAAGATAACTTATGCAAGTTATGTACAGAAAATATTTCTTAAAAACCAATCAATATTCACGAGCTCAACCTAAAAGTATTGATTAATAGGTATAAGCATTGGCAAAGAAATTTGATGAGGTATCTTGAATCCTAGATAGCGTGACGTGGCTCTTTCAAAACATTTGGAAAATCAACATGTTTACGTTTTTCACTGTTTTTATTCCCCTATTTTTTACTTGTTTCCCCCACACACAGTCATTTCCGGGTTTTCCTTTTAAAATAAAATCAAATTGTTCCCTTAACTTTATTTCTTCGAATAATTCCTCCACTTCATTCCCCTCAAGCCTTTTGTTTCCAGCTACTAATTTTTACTGGAATAAAATAAATTTTCGTATTGCTGACCCCCGCTCTGAAAGTATTTTAGGTCAGCTGTCTTCATCATTTGCTGGTTTAGACACTTTGGAGAGAACATTTGCTCCAAAAATTAGTCAAAATGAAGGATATTTTCGATTCACAAGAAAATACAGCTCCAACACTTGCATCATATTCCTCCTGGAAACTTCCACCTTTGAGGAAACAACAAGGGCGATTCACTTCTCCGGATTTGGAACGAGCAACTACGCCAGCTTTTTTATAAAAATACCAGAGGTTACCCAGGATAACCCAATCATACATCAATTTGCAGGAGATTACCTATTTCAATCAGATTATGGACCGTTCTTTGCAGATATTATTTTTTATTCTGAACATGAAACTGGTGTTCATTGCTATTTCTGTCCTGTTATAAATCTCCATTCCAATCTTGGGTTCCCGATCATTTCAGAATTGAAAAAGATTTCTAAAAATTTAAATGGTAATGGATACGGCCTCCCTAGTTTAATATATAGACTGATAAGCCCGTTATATTATGGATGTGAGAATTTATTGGAAATTGGGGATATTGGGGAAGCGTTTTTAAACAAAAAAGCGAACTGTGAAGCTCCACAAGACTTTGTTTTTTATTCTTTAATTGGCTCTACGTTAAATGTTTCATTTGACTTCACAAATTTATACTCAATCGGATGGAGTGGAGTCCCTTGGTTTTTACAAGTCAATAGTCATGAATCCATGGAACATTTTGTGCCAAATTATATTGCAAGCAGAAGAGGAGAATACGTTACGTTACTTGAGTTTCGTCACAGTGTCTTGGCCTGCATTGAAGTTAATTCCATTTCTTCAATACATTTCCCCCTGTTTACAATTGCAGAGTTGCCTGTTTGGCTTTCTATTTTGGGGATTGTTTTTGCTGCGGCTTTCTTTTATAAAAATTTGGCGTATGGTTTAGACCTTCTTTGGCCAATTTTTGGAATCCCATTAGCCTGTCGATCACATCGGAGAATCCTTCTAGGACCTTATCTTGTCATGGCTCTTGTACTTGGTGTAACTTTTGGCGGTTATTTCACCACAAATGTCCATTCACATTGCGGACTTTCCAAATATTTTACAAGTTGTTTATAAAAATTTCAAACTTTGGTTACCTTTACCTAAAGGTTTTGGGGCTGAGGGATTTATCGGAGTGGAAGGTGTTTTATCTGAAGGGTTAAAAGAGATGCTGAGCTCTTATGTGATTAATTTTCTGCCGGAAGATTTAAAAAAAGGATTTATTAAGAATATTGGGAGTGCCCGATTTGCTTCGAGTTTATACTTTGATGAAAAAGGTAGCCTTTGGTCGAAGGATTTTAATAAAGTTATTAAAACCATGACGGAACAGAAAGTCCTTATCATTCCGTATTTCCAAGAGGAATTTTCCAACGCTGTTGGGCAAAGGGTTATGCGAATCAATGAAACAATTTTGTGTAAGGCTTTGGACTACAAAGAATTCATCAGACCGAATCAAAATCTTGAAGCAAGGGTTCACGGGTACTTGTCAAGAAGGTGGGCCAATGTTGCTATTAAATTTCTTGAAAGCGGAATTGGAGAATTTGTCAGGGAACATTTTCTTTCAAAAGGGGGAAGGTCTTCGAAGATTAGAAAAATGGATATGGTGGATACGACAAGATATATGAAATGGGAGGCTCTTAATAAAAATTCCTCGATTGTTGTTTGCTTCTTTGTTTTGGTTGGAATTTATGGAGCTTTGCTAATTATTTGGATTGCTGGAGTGACCCTTACGAAAAATACTGATGTTATTAGATTAAAAATTAAATTTTTTAATTATGTAAAAAACTTTTTTATTTTTTTCAGTAAACTTGTAAGCAGATTATTTAACGCGGTAGTCATGAGTAGACATATTTGGATGGTTGGCCGCCTGTTTTAAATAAACAAGTTTAAATATGTCAGATTACTGACAGATCAAACTTTCTGTATTCTAAGAAATAAAAGGCCACAAGCCTTCTTAGATACTAGCTCGAAGTTTGTAAAAAAAAATTGCAAAATTTTTACTTTTTCCGTTTAATACTGTAAACCCTTTGTTATATCACTCCATCATTACTTTTTGCAATTATTCAAATTTGTGCTATTAATTTATTTAATATAATTTGCATTGTGTTACATGATCTCAACATCGCATTTTTATTTTTTTTAAAGTTAAAATAAACGTCCGGCATAAACAATATCTATTTTACAATAGCGCATTAACTTTTCGCATTATCAACATAAACCCTTCATCAAAACGTCAACTATTATATAATGTTATCCTCGTAATGTTAATTATAATTTAATTTATTTGCAGTTAAACTTTTACATTTCGGGTTTCCCTTTGCATAGGTAGTTCCTATGGCTAGGGCAACATAAAATTAACTTAAAACGTGATTCAAACTTTACATAATGTTATCCTCAGGGTCATGAATATACCGATAAAAAATATCATGCGGCACCTCAATAAAATAATTCGGAGCTGCTTCATTATCCACCGATAACGGCCTAGGTGGTCTATAAGTATACGACCTTGAATTGAAATAAGCCCCTTCCAAACAAGAATTCAACCAGACTTCGGCCTAGGTGGCCTATAAGTATACGACCTTGAATTGAAATAAGCTCCTTCCAAACAAGAATTCAACCAGACTGAGCTACAAAATAATTTAAATTTTGTTGATTGTTTGGCTGAGACGCCGAAATTATATTTTCCTTACAAAATACTTTATTTGCAGATAGAATGTTAAAAACCAACAGGATTTTGAATTTCTTTAAAATTTCTTCCATTTTGTTACTAAAAAGGATTAAAACAACCAGGAATCGGTAAAGTTTTTTTTCAAAAGCAATGCTCAATTGGACGCCTGAAGAATAAATAAATTGGGATTTCCTCAACTTTTCCAGTCAAAAAGTACCTGAAAAATTGGAGATAGGAAGTGATAGAACCGAGGTTAACTCCAAAATGGTTTTAAAAGCAGTGGAAAATTTTGAAGTTGTAAAATAGCTTGCTCGTGTTGAATTAGGACAAAACGTGAGGTAGAATTTTACTTTATAAAACACGTTATTGTATGCCTTATCCCAAAAACTCGCAGACAGGGGCAATTATGATAAAAGCAATGGCCAAAAATTTCTCCTTTCGTCTGCTTCAGCATAGCAATGAAATTTAGGATATATAAAAGGTTTTGATCGATTTAAAACGCATACACAAAGGTTTTACTTTCAAACTTTAAGTTACCAACAACCGCAATTTGCAAAAGTTTTATTTTTCTAAAAAGCAATTTTAAACCAACAACA
>JAANSO010004429.1:0-10113 GCA_036507315.1 Lepidocyrtus fimetarius | reverse complement strand
CACCTCTAACATCGGCAATTCCGGCTTTGTTATGTAAAACCGCAAGTTGCATAAATCCATTCGTGTACTTTCTCACCCATCCAAAGTTCAAAGCAGCATTCAACTCAAGATTTAGACACGCCAATTAAACCTTACAGATGAAAAAAAACAAGATAAACAAGAATATAATTTGGTTTCTCTCAAGCTACTTCTAGCACTACTATTAGGAAAGCCTACTTTTCTTCACCTATAACCAATCGTAAGTGTTTTAATAATTAAAACTATATTTATCCATATTAAAAACTATATATGATATACCGTGTATATATAACAGTAGTGTGTAATTATTTCACTGTTTAATATTATCTCTAACATTAAATAAGTATTTTAGTTGTAAAACATTTAATTTTTAAACTTTAAAATATCTCAAAATATTGTTGTATTGATATGATTGAAAATTTTAAAGCTTTTTTCCTTGAATTATATTTGGATGTGTTGTTTAAGGTAGCAAATAACTACAACGACCCAGAATAAAAGTTAAAGTAGAGGGCCGGGACGCGAATAATCCGAATATACCCCGCACCCGATTACCTTACTTTCTCCAAAATATTGAAGTTTTCTTTCTTTTGACAGCTTTCACTTCATGGATCAAGTTACACAGGCTGAGCTACATTGGTTTAAAAATAAACTAAATCAGTGAGCTTACCCGGAATCCGAATACTTTAAAACATCTTAACGCCGAATATGCCCGCAATTTGAATATCTTCAGTTTTGGATGAAAGTCACAAAACATTTACTTGACTATGCCCGCGGCCGGAACATATTCAGCTTTTAAAGGAAATCGCAAAATTTCCATATAAATTTCCTTTACTTTAAACTGATGGAGCTCAGAATCAGCATGTGCAACTTTTACGTCAAATGAAAGCTACTAAAAGATTGCAAATTGTTTATCCTTGTTTGTACACCACTTTCACCAAACACAGAACTCTAGTAAATGCAATATTTTGGAAATTATTTGAATGCGGAAATAATTCGGGCTATTCGGGTTCCGGGCCTCTGTCAAGAGTTAAATAATATGTGAGTGGACACGATTTTTCAAATAAGGGCATGTTAGAATAATAAAATAATCAATATTTTAGAAAATTTAAACATGGTAAATTCAAATCAAACTTAGCAAAATACAAATAAATCTGTCTAAAAATTAAAAATTGTACATATTAAATTTTCTCATATGTTTGCCTTTCATTTTTGCAAAATGAGATAACAAAGAGCTAGCAAATAAAAACTTGTATAGATATTTATTTGGAATGCAAATAATGAAAAATATTTATCATTCAAAGTTTTTAACACGTATGAACGGGTTCGTGATGACGTAATTATAACCTACGTAATTTAATAATGGGATCTTACTAAAATAGTTAAAGTAAATACTTAATTACAGTACAGTATTCATTTACATATGCAATATCTGACTGTTAGTCTATGTGAATTTTAATTGTGACTGTAAAAATGGAAGTTGTTGAATAAACAATTTTGAAATGCAATGCAAACTGATAAGAATCAAAAGTTTTTCTCATTGATTTGGCTGTTTCAGAATGACCTTGAAACCTCTTTCAGACTTTCATCCGAGAAAGGCCATAAACACAAATATCCACTTGTGGAATCTTTCTCGTCAAAGCTAATTCACCCAATCCGCAGTAAACAGCAAGAGAATAATGTGTGTTTTTGAACTCAAGTTACGAGAAACTCTACCAACCCAAGTTTACCAAAAACCAAAACAAGTGCAACGGGATCAAACCTGTTACTTTTTGGATTTACTTTCCAGCACACCGCAAACTTTAGTAAAACCCCAGCTTTCAATTCACTTTAATAACGAAAGAAAGAAAGAAAGTGACAAGGAAGCAACTACCAACAACTAAAGCCTGCTAATGAATTTATATTTGCGAAAAGGTGAATTTCTGACGCAGCTTTACATACATTGTATTAGAACGAGAGAAAGGAAAAGGATGAGGCATTCTAGGGAATAGGTAGGTTGAGTAGCTTTAACAATATTTTTGTCATTGGGCTGTAGACTGGAGGAAAGGAAAGACCTGTTTTAGTGTGTTTGTCGTAGTTATTCTGGGTAGAAGCCAAAAACAGAGTAAATGTGCGTGTTGATAGAAAACCTAACTACAGCTTTTGTTGCTTTCTCCCTTCCAATCAATAAATAGATTGAGAACTTCTTTGAAAGAGATTATCACTAGTAGTTCGATAAGAAAACCCACCGAAGGAACGTATCACGCTTGAATCATTTGCGAAAACGACAAGCCAGTAACATGGAAGCCAACAACAAAAGTCTCTTAATCCAAGAGCCCAAAATTGTGTGCAAAAAATAGCTGCATAAACTCTTTTATTTACTCTCTCACCCATCCAAAGTTTAAGGCCGAGTTAGCTTGAAACTTCAACAAACCAATTCACATCTACAAGGAGAAAATAGAAATCAACAAGAAAGAAATCTTTAAAGATCTTGCATATTAAAAATGACATTTCAGTTAACGATAAAAACAGAACAAATTGCAGGAAAAGAGATTAAAGTGTTCGCGTAAAGCAAAAGCATAAAACGTATAATGTCTGTAAATCCAACCTGTGGACATTAGAGGACTCAATAGTTTTATGAAAAAATGCACAGAGCTGTGACGTCATCCAGAAGAGAATTGCTCTGCTCTGCTCTTGCTCATATACAAAATCTACTTTCATTGTTTTTCTAATTCATGGCCTGTTCCAGTATAAATTATGCAAATAACAGCTGTAATTTGTTGACCAATGCTGAAAAACTGTTTATTTGTTTAATTACTTTAACTTTGGATATAATTTTTGTTAATATCCGTTTTAATTTGTTTTATTTGTAAAGCATAGGGATTATGCATACTTGCTGTAAAAGCATCTTCTTCTGCATCACGTCACACAATGCTGCGTTTTTTCATTTTGAGAGTGCATAGCCCATGTCCTCACCTAGTATATATATTATATACATCTTGTGTAAATCTGTATTAAGCTTGTTTATTAGTGAAAAGTTGAATTTCCGAAGTGGCTTAACTTACACTTCATTAGAATAAGAAAAAGGGAAAGGAAGCATGCTGGAAAATAGGGAAAACAGATTTCTTCAGCAATCACTCATAGTCAGTAGGCTTTAGACTGCCGGAAGGGAAAGAACTGTGGCTGTGTTTTTACTGTGGTTACTCCGTTTAGAAACCGTGCACAGAAAAAAATTAATGTGTTGATAGAAAAGCTTACGTACTACTTTTCCTCCTTCTTTTACCTTCCAATCAATACGCGAATAGGGGACAATGCTTTTTCAAAGATTGTATGACTATTAATGTGATAAGAAAAAACAGAAACAAAGTATTGCGGATGAGTCATTTGAGAAAGCATGGGATTTGTCTTTTCGTTTAATTTTTAAGATAAAAATGGCATGAACTTTGAAAGAAAACATATTTATTTAGCTTGTTAAGGAAAATTTATTTAAATTACTTACTGATATTAATCACTCGGTGAATAAATTAGAAATTAAAATAAATTGTGAGTTACAAAAACATTAGAATTTTTATTTATTTGCGAAACAACCTTTTGCACCTCATTTAACTGGCATTTTATTACTTACTTTCTCACTCTAGTTCAACTGCATCAACATCAAAACCCCAGTCAAGCAGCATTCTCCATCCCATAAAGAAAAATCATTACTATTTAAACGTTTATGGAAAACCTCGCACGGTTTTTAACAATGAAGTTATAAAAATTCATGATGACACATCTCTGTCAAATATTATCAAAGCGATAAACTTTTGTGAGTGAAAAAAGAAAGCAAGTTGTCAAGTTCGGTGAAGTGAAAACGAAGAAAAGAAGAACCTCATGCGGGAGTTTATTTCAGTAGCTTGTGGATTCAATTTCTCAACTCAATTTTCCCTCAGTCAGAATGGAGGAAAGAAGATTCTGTAAAAAAGCTCCACAAGTTTCTTTTTCCTTTTTTAAACAAAACCTTGCTACTGCCAGATACAATTTTTCCTTGGAACCTTGTATTACGTAACCTGCTAATATTATTCTTGAATTTATTCCATTTAAATCGTCACTGTTTTCCTTTAACTAGTACTTGGGTCTATGAAAACAATTTAAAATTTGGTGAGCCAGCAATTGAAACAAATCTTCCTAGCAATCGTCCCTAAATTTATTTTATTTCTCCAAGGAGGGATGTCGCCATGAATTAAACTGAAAACAATTTAAAGTGAAAAGGTACGATGCCAAAAAAGGAAAATAAAAAATCGCAAAATAATTTCGTAACCATTCATAGAATTATTTTATTTTTAATATTTTTACACTAAAAACCATATATTAAATTAGGTAGTTAAATAAGTATTCACAAGCATTTCAGAACTTTAGAAATTTGCTACCAATTTGCTAATTGTAAACCTTTTAAGTTTGATTTTACTTTGTTTAACGATTATTTAGCAAATTGCTTTGTAATTCATTTTCATCCGAAGAATTTATACACACCGGCTTGAATACGGCGGCGGCGGGCTATCCGGTGGCAAATTATCCATCAACCTGCCAATTTTAATCACAAAAGACATTTTGCTAGTATATTAACAAAATTATATTTAAAATAATGTCGGCTTACTCCATTTCGATTTGTTCCTGCTGCTGGAGAAACTTTCGAATCTGACATAAAATCAGAAGACAAAGCATTGTGAGCAAGAGTTTTGAGAATTGTAGGATTCGATGAGGATAGTTTCTTTGTGCATTTCCTGCATCTGTGGTATTCGAGTGTGTCTAGGAAAAAATCAAAGGCAAAAGAACAACAAATGTTTAAATGTTTTATATCTTTCATTGCTTTAATTATTAAATTACCCCGAATTGTGTTTGAAAAACAGGATTCACCGTTGTTTGATGTTCAGGAAAAAACAAAACGATGGAAACTAAGAAACAGCAAACCAAAACTAAAATGAAAAACCATATCTTACAGCAAATATTCATTGTGATCCTGTTTTGATTTTATTTCCTATTTGTGATAGTGTTGCCTTTCGCGGTTTTGTAGCTAAATGATAACTGTCAAAGATTTCGGAATGCGTTGGCAAAATGTATGACGACAATTGCAGAAGTAAAAAATTGATTAACCCAACCATTTTCTCGTTTATGGCTAATTAAAATTAGCCATAAAGTTGAAATTATTGATCATTTTCGACGATTTTAGAATATCTCTTTTCTAGACCAGGTGTTTATTAAACGCTGGCGAATAGCTACTTTCACGAATATCTTTAGCAAAATTCGATTGCATTTTACATGCTTTTCTGTTTTCATCAAAATACTATCTCCCTTCATGCCAACTGTAAATCTCTACGCATATTCAACAATACCTTTCCCAGATAAAGCTCATTCTGCCGATATTTTAAACCTAATATTAATATCTTTATAGGTAATTTTTAAAACCATTTTGTTAACTTTATACCTTGGATATTATAAAAATATATTTTGATAGAGGCCAAGGATACAGGGCTGGTATAATTTCAAAATTTATCATAATAAATCCGTTGCTAAAATTTAAAGTTAGTTAGTTGCGTTAAAATTATCGATTTTTATAACTGGGCCATTCATAATGACCCAGTTATAAAAATCATTAAATCATGACCTTTTATGAAAATTGATTTTTGCAACTCTTTTGAAAGACTACCAAGGATATGAAGATAATAAATTTGTAGCAGAATCCAATGTTCGCAATAATTCTTCAAAAAAAGTTTTTTCACAGTATGGCTGGCTTTAGGCTGGTTAACAAAAAATAATTAGATATTGAGACATCTCACGGTTTACATCCATTTCGTCCGTCCGCATTTGAATAGTAAATCGTTTTTGCATACCGTATTTAAACTTGTATGATTTAGGCAACTGCTGAGTTTTTAAAGAGAAGCAACTTGAGCCACTTTATAATCCCGGGGTTCCTTCGAAAAGAAGAATTGGCTTTTTAAAGTTATCGCAAAGTTTAGAGAATCATTTTCAATAAAACCTCTTATTGCTCTTCTCAGAAATTATCTTCCATTAGATCGTAAGTTCAGAAGCCGTGAACAGAGACATTTGTTGCTTCTTTCCCCCTTTCAGTCAATGAATGGATAGGGAACCGTGTTTTTTCAAGGATCCTAATAATAGTAGTTTGATAGCAAACAGAAGGAAAATATTACGGTTGAGTCATTGGAGAAAAAGACAAAAGTGTGAATTTTCTGTTTGTCTGATTTTCCCCTTTACTTCTTACTTAAGTTCCCCCGCATCAATATCAAGACCGCAGTCAAACAGCATTCACTATCCCATAAAGTAAAAGCAGCAACGCCAGTTTATTGGAAAATTCTCGCACGCTATTTTATACGGAAGTTCATTCAGCAGCTCTGTCAAATATAACCAAAACTCTTCACTTTTGTCAGTAGAAAAGAAGTTGTCAAGAGTAGTGAAAGCGAGGAAAACCTCACGCGAGAGTATACCTAAATTGCTTGTATTTCTCCAGTTAGTTTTCTCTCAGTAAGAACGAAGGAAAGAGCGTTGTGTAAAAGGACTTTGCCAGTTTTTTACGAAAGCTATTCGCTTTCCTTTTAGGTAGACAGTATATATGGAAGCGTACACGGGGTAAATTGACATTTTTCCACAACAGTTGCAGTGTGCTTTGCTCACGCTTACGAACAATTTTTGCAAATTATTGTTTAAGCTTTAATTCCTTTTTAATCGCGAAAGTTTTCTCACTTTTCTCAAATATTTTTTAACTTTTCTGAAGAAAGCTGCATTGTTTTGTTTGTTTTTCGTAGTCCTTTCTCGATTTTTATAATTAACAGTAAATTCTAATAAAAAGTGAAAAACGTCACTTCAATAATTTTCACATGCGCCTAGCTAATTTTCTTAATTAAAAATAACATTGTACGCGCAGTTAATAGAGAAATTTTGGTTGTAGTTTATAATAAAAAGCGCAGCCAAAATATTTTCTTAATTTCTTTTCGAGCTCGCCAAATCCGAAAAGAAAAGCAAACCCATTTCAAACCCGATAAATAATTGTCTCACAGCCACAACTAATCCTTCCTGTTCACCACTTTATCACACATGAGTATTCACAACGTTCATTTTCGTAACGTTTTTATGCTTAAGAAACTTAAGAAACAGATCTGTGGCAAAGAAAATAAAAAAGGCGAGTTTAATGAACTCTCAAAATTGGACTGACAGGAGTTCAGCTTTTGTGCTTGACGAAAATTTAAGATTTAATAAAACTGGTGGAAATAACCCAAAAAATATTGAAATAAAATTTGTTTTAGGTTTTTAGCACCAATTTTAATTGAGTAATTAAAACTACATAAGGCATATGAAATAAAATTACATATCATCTACAATTTTTTTACTTTTTATACTGAAATTAGGTACAGCTTTTCATTTCGATTATCCTAATACTTAAAACTTTGCATTTAACAAGGATTTTGTGATTATATTTCAACCATTAAAAATCAAAAGTACATCAACTACTACCAAAGCAGCGTAAATAATTAAACACGTTATCAATAAGGTAATCATACAATTTTGAAAAATACTTTAAAAAATATTAATCACAATGTATAAAACAATTAGTCAAAATAAGCCTTAATTAATTAAAATTAGTGTCGACGCTGCCATTCTTAGAAAAAATAGGCTGCCAGGGCGGGACTCGAACCCCCACGCACCTGGCCTGGAATCCCAGCGCTTCACAATCTAAACTTTTTCTACATGTACTGTTTGTGGTGAGGAGGGGTTGGAGGAGGAGGTTGAGGTGGTGTTTGGCGGAGCTTAATTATTTTAACCACAAGGACGACCTTCTTGTTGGAATGGGAATCATTTTCATTACACCTTCTTTGTCCATGGCGTTTTCTTCTGTTGCTGGTCTTGTACGCTGACGACGATTCTTCTTTTTCTTTGCCATCCGTCTCGTTTCAATTTCTTAAAATTCAACTTTCTCTTGGGGAGGTTCTACATAATTTACTTAGGATGCAGCAGAAACTTCGAAGCTGGAATATAATAAAATATTAGAATGAGAAAAATCAAATAAAATATTAAAAATAGTAAATTCCTAAACAAATGAGAACTCACTAGTGTAGGGAGTATTTGGAGCGTAATAAACGGGTATTCCCAGCTCCACTTTGTTCGTTTCAATGTGTTCTTTTGAATTGAAGCGTACACAGTGGTCGACTCACAGGACCAAGGACATCGAAATTGTGACCAAGAGCTAGATCAACTTCGTAGAGGAACAGCACAGAGTCCAGATTCAACCCAGGAGTCTAAAGAAGAGCTTCAAGAAATAATAAAAGTTAACAGATATTTCAATTAAAAACTATTTTATTTAAATATTTTATTAATTTGGGTAAGTAAAAATACCCAAAGGATCCACACCGGTTCTTATCACCTCAATTGGCTTAAAATTCTGAATGCCTTCAAAACCCATTTTACTTTCGGAGCTACTTTCTTTCGTTTCTCCGGCTTTGAACCACTTGAGTCTTCCTCCTCTTTGTCTTCTCGTTACATCAACCCGCCAGTTCAATGTCGCTTTCACTTTATTTTCTCCATCAAAAAAGATGATATTAACATATTTAGTAAACAAACAGCAGAAGCTTCAACGATTCGTTTTTCTTGTAAAGTTGCAGTTTTCTCCTCTTTCACCTTCTTTATACAAATTTCACCTTCACTCATGTGACTATCACTATCCGATTCAAACATTTGTGGAGATCTGCTTATCTTGTTAATATCCATTTTTGCGTTTTCTTCTGGAGGTTTGAACACTTGTCCTTCATTTACAGCACTGCTGGATTGAAACGAATGCTCATCTTCCATTTCACCTATGCAGATTTCACCATTACTGAGACAGTCGTCAGGTTCGGGCGTTAACGATCCTTCACTGCTTTGTTCTTCAGCGTTTTCATCAGAGAAATCACTATACATTCGACATTTCTTCACAAAACCGGGGTAGTGATCTCTGTGGGATTCGCAGAAATCGACTTCCTCTTCCCCCTCCATTAAAAACTTTAAAATATTAGAAATCCTAATTATAAACTTGTGCAATAATTTGAAACAGAAACAGATTTTTGCTGAAAAAATTATGTTAATTCAAATGGCCTTCAAGTTTTAAGATTAAAAATGAACTTTGTACCAGTTCATTATATTTTTTCCCTAGCAGAATACGTACTAAAAACAGCATTCACCAGCTTCTCATTTAAACAATGTTGACAGAGAACATTTCCATCTGATACAAATCAATAAAACACTGTCTTCACTCACGTACATTCCCTGTTGCATGTGAAAGTAGAAAGGAGACGCAAAGGAGGCAAAAATGTATATTGTCATTGAAAGTGAAGGTAGCATCATTCTCTTTTCACATAAATCAACACAGTTGGTTCCTTTCTGATCTGATTTCATATATCCAGATATTTTTTAGCGTTTTTCCGTAGACTTTTTTCTCTTCGAATACTTTCCGGATTTGAACGAACAGGAACTAAAAAATAAAGTCAAATTTCATTCTGATATATCCTGCGGAGAAAGTTGCTGGAGTCCACTTTCTTTGAAATGTGCGAAATTACATATCCGTGTTTGTTATCCACGTGAGTTTGCAGATTATGCCGGTGTGCATACTATGTAGTAGAAAAGACGCCGGCTATTTTTTATGGCAAACTCAAGCAATAGAATCTGCCTTCAACGGAGCCACTTCAAATATTTACAAACCTTTTTGGTTTATTGAAGCGCTGCGGAGTCCAGGAAAGGATCGGATTTGAAGTTTTTCTGGTTGGTCTTCTGCATTCTTGTGGAATATTCTCTAAATGGAGTTCTTTAAATTGTTTCTTGCAAGATAATTTTCGGTTAAGTATATTAATGTTGGAAAACAAAGGTTTCCTCAAAGAAATGATGCAAAATAATTGCCAGTGGTCCTGTAACGCCAAGTGAGTTCGTTTCACTAGATCTTGCGGCAGCAAGGGATAAGCCAGGGATGATAAGATGAAGACAATAGCAAAATAAAATTAAATGCGAAGTCACAACTTGTTGATTGGGTTTAACAACTCAGCACGTAGAATTTATTCTGACCCAAAACTATTTTGTAAACAGCAAACATTTAACTTCTAA
>JAANSO010004428.1:0-10114 GCA_036507315.1 Lepidocyrtus fimetarius | reverse complement strand
GCTTGCTGGAGTGGAGGAATATGCAGCAGCAGACAAATGGATAGAGGCGGAAAAGCAAAAAGAACGCAATATCGGCATTTTCCATTCACTCCGGAGGAGGGGACATGATTTGCAGCTATTTTGCAATGAATTGTTCAAGATTTTGCCACTTATCCTTTTACAATTTACATCTTCAGATTCAAATTAAAATTTGAAGTTATATTAATTACTTTTTGCTCAGATTTATCTTGAATTGTTACCTCTTATACAAACAAGAAAATAGTTCAGAATTCTATTGTAGCGCATTATCGTTAAATCAAGTTTAAACCAAGTCTTCATACAAGATAGTCACCGTGTTATATTATGTGTGTCAGTAACTTTATTACATTTTTATAAAGCAAGTTGGATGTCTACTTTGTAATCTGAAATTACGCAACGAATTTTTTTGTTAAAAATTGTCCGAATAACCCAGATAAATTCCCTTTAGTTGTTCTGTGAGGAATATGAAAAGAAGATGAGCTCATCTGGAATACGAAACTAGACCGCAGAACACGGTTGGTGTTTACCGTTTCTACCTTATGTGCGAATTGCGAAACCTCAAACACAACATCATAGACACTTTTTGGATAAAGGTACTTTCATTTTCGCCAAAATTTACTTGAGTTTTTCTGGAGTAAAGTAAAAGCGCACGTATATTTCAAGTCCTCTTTACCTTGCTGTCTTACATCAAGAAATGAGGTAAACTTTGGACATATAGTAACAGAGAATTGCGAAAGATGAAAGAAAGAGAGGTCTACTCACCTATGCAAAAAAAACCTTATCTTGCCATTAGTGGTGACTGTGGGATAGTAAATACTCTTTATATAAAATGCAATGGAAGAGCAACATAATTTAAGGGGCATATCCCTTGATAAAACTTCGATCAAGAAGGAATGTTGTTTTTTCTCGCTTTTTTCCTTACTCTATCCTTTCTTCTCTGTATTAAATGCATTACACATGGACATGATGCTATCGAAGGAGTGAACAGGCAAAAGTTCTGCACCACCATTTCTGTTGTATTCTTTTCAATGAATGACTCCTGTCTAAAATGGGAAAGAGGGATCGAGCTGAGGAAGGAAGAAGCAAAAATCTAGACATCTTTCAGTTACTATAGATCGCCTATTTTTACCATTACATCTGAATGTGGAAGAAAAACCTTTGCTAAATACGAATTCTTTGTCCTTTTTACTCACTTCCCTTTCTTTCTTTTTATGCATCTTTCATCACTATCACTATTTATTGTGAACCCACGCTGATAAGGAGGAAAGGATGTAGGCTATATGGATACGAACTGAAAGGAAAATGGAAGCTGCTGCCTTGGTTGAATCGAGCAGTTTAAACAAAATAGAGAAGCAATACAATTCCTGCATTAACATCGCATGTGATGCCGATGTCACTCATTCACACANAAGCAATACAATTCCTGCATTAACATCGCATGTGATGCCGATGTCACTCATTCACACATTTTAAAATTGAAGAAGGTATGTTTTCAAGATAAAAAGATTGGATTCCTTGGTCTTGTTTGTTCGTATTTTCATCTTTTAAAATTTTGAACGAATATTCAACAACAATAAAGAAAGAACTACTACGGACATCCTTGTTTTTTTCTTTTCTTCCTTTTCTCCAGTCCTAATAATAATAATGACGATAATCTGATGCGGTGCGATGATTTTATGCAATGCAGCTGCAGCAGCAGTCCTGCTGCCGTTGTCATATTCGTTTCTATAATCAAAATACAAAGTGGGATAGTAGCCGTGAGTGAGCCAAAAATGTTTCACCAGCAAGATTTTCTTTGAAGCTAAGGAATAACCAGAATGTTGTGGATCTAGAGAATTGGAGATGTGGCATGTGGCTGATGACAATGGTATGTTGTCTCTGTAGTTATTTCTTATTATCTAGAAAAAGGCAGTGAGCCAGCATTACTAAAAAGTGATGGTAATATTCAGTACACTGGATAGGAATGAACCTGCATCGTTTTGGAGAATTTTGGTTAAAGGAAGGGTTTGAGTTTAGAATCATGCCAGTTGCTGAACAGACCTCGCTCTGTCTGTAACCAGCATAGCAGAAGTTGAAAGAAAGAAAAAGTTTACTCGAATGCTAACTGAATCCAATGTGCATTCCCAAATAAATCATGCTCTCCAGTTGTTTGCCGTTTTCTAACCTTTTGTGTATCTGCGTTTAGAGAGCCCATTGAGGTGTTTTACAAATTCAGTTTTTAAATTCTAATAATGTGAAAGAATATTTTCCTGTGTGACAATACTAGGTTTTGTATAAGTATCACATTAGGAAAAAATGGAAGTTACAGTTCATCTATTACGGTACGGCTTACTTTTACTACCTTTTTAAATGTCACAAATGAAAAATATTACAGTAGGGTAGTAGGTAATAAAAACAAAACGTCAATGATTTGTCAATTAATATAAAGTGTGTGGGTGTGTGTAAAAACTAGCCAGCCCACTCTAAACTGACGTGAATACAATAATTATATACATTTTTTACGGAAAACAAAACATATTATTTCCGCCAAAGAATTAAACGAAATTTAAAATTGTCCATACGGATATGTACGTATTCAATGGGAAGGCATTCAGAATGCGTTCAATAGTAGAAGCCTAAACAAAGAAAGTTTTAATTAGGGAGTTGACTGTGGTTGCTTTTCCTGTCGACCACCACTGTGAGCTCGAATAGACAGGAGTAATGATTCTGACAAACAAGTTTCAGTTCCTGTCGATAGGGTAATTTACAAGCACATTGTATTAAAATCCAATGAGAAGAGTGCTAATTAACTACAACAACAAATCAACAGGGACAACTTCTTGTGCAACTTTATATGCTTGGGTAAGTGATCTAAATATATTTTGCAATAGACGTGCTTAAATAAACAAAGGAAAAGGAAAATCGGTCACAGAAACACTTTTAATGAAAAAAAGTTTAGAATTCTAGGGAATTGACAGTTTGCCTCTTAACACCTCAATTGTCACAAAATGTTTTTTGTATATTAAGGCATGACAGCTACTGTTCTAGCATTATAGTACATATTTATGTATTTTTGCACACTAACAAATCGAACCTTCATTTCCTATAAACCTAAGAACAATTGCAGGATTTGGTGGCAAGTTCAATAATAGAAACAATTGAATAAAGCTTAATCTAATCTATCCAATCAGAAACTAAATGATGGCCGACAATAAACAGTTATTCATAGACTGGTAAATAGATGAATACATAATGATTGTTTTGTCATTTGTATTGCTCCTCAATAGGTAAATCAATTTAATTAAATGTTTTTGCGATTACAACTACACAATGAAATTCATGTCGCTTTATGATTTATCGCTTTTCACAGCTACAGGAAACAAAGTTATTTTTGCAGACCATATTGTAGGTCTATTTATTCAGGTAGCAATAATACAACGATAGCGAATCTGACATGGTTTATTACTTGTTTTGAAATTTATTTTTTTACCCAATTATGCACTTGAGCATTTCGAGTAGATTGAACGTGACTATTGAAAAGCGGAATTTTGAGAAACACAGGAATTTGCCAACGAAAATGAAACTATTTCGGATGTAGTGCGTGCGTGCGTGAGAAAACAAAATAAACGTTTTTATAAGATCATCAGTTGTACTATTGCTCGTGATGTTTGCTACCTTCGTTTCCTACTGCGGTAAAAAGGCATCTAATTTTATTTTGAATACAAAAAGTTTTATCAAATTGCCAAATATTTTTAAATCAACAATTTGAGCTGGTATATTGGAGATTGTTTAGGATTTCATGGGTGACATGCAATTGCTCCTAATGGATTTGGTTAGGAATTTTATTTTACTTATGCTGTTTTCTTGATGTAATAATTTCGCCACACTATCAAGCTTTGCCGTAAACAAACGAGACTGCATGTCGGAAACTTTTGGAATTTTACATTAAGCAATAAGTACCAGGTTTTTCTCCATTCTTTGGTATTTATTAGGTGCTGTAAACATTTTCTACCTCAATTTGATGCGTTCTCACACTTTCTTTTACCCTGATTCGTATTCGTTAACTAATACATATGAAATTAGGTATTTATTATTAAATGTACACAGACCACACCATTGTAGTCACGTCGTCATATTTTCGGCTATTGCACTTGCACTCGTGCATTACATTTCATCAACACCGCATCGGTATTTTTCTATGTTATGCTAGCTTGGAGAATAGGGCTAAAGAAGCTAGAAAATCATTTATTGTTTATTTTGTTCCATTTTTATCGGCACAGATGAAAAATAATGTAGACAATGAAATATCAGTATTGCAATAGAATTTGTATTAAACTTGTTTGCTATACTTTCCTTTTCAAGATAGATAAATCAAGAATTTTTGAAATATGTATTGTATTATTATAGAATGATGTTTTAAGATTGATGTATAAGCCCATCCAACAACTTGCTCGACACAACCGTTTTTGTATTTCTTATTTTTCTGACAGAAAAATTAGCAAAATCCATTGAACGCTTCTTTTGTATAAACTTGCTATAACATATATTAATATGTACATCTTAAATAAGTATATAGACTTTTTGACATACAACTTTTTAACGGTTATAATACAAGAGTGTAGGTTTTGACATTTCTTTTTTATTGAAGATCATCGTAAGTATAGACTTGAGGGAATTTTTGCTAAGGGTAGCGTCGGCCTGTCCTGATATTGCATTCTTAGGCATAATAATACTATCAATGACAACTCTAGAAGAGGGCTTCTTACAAACAAAGCAGTGCAAACAAGCCAATAAAACTTTGCAAAGTAGAAAGAAAAAGTATTAGTTGATATAAGCAGGATAAAGAGAAGAATTAACCTGAATTTAAAAAAGAAACTTGTTCACTGACATTTTCCTTTCAGTGATACAACAAAATGATATTGCTCACATGTAATAACCTAGAACGTTTATGAGTCGTATTATAATAATTTAATATTGTTAAGCCGTAAATTGAAAGGAGTGCGATGGAACACGTGATTTGTGTCATCTCAAGATTGTATTTTTTACAATAATGCTGTCATATCATGTCATATAGGTTTCGTTATGCAGTATTATTAAATGTCAAAGGGGCAGTCTTTCTGTGTACATTTGGACTATACATACTTTCAAATAGAATGGCATTTTCCCACAAGATGGGAAGAAAATGGGTTTACAGAGAGGAAAAGGATTAAATTTAATATGCGAAATGCGAATAAAATAATAATAATAAGTAGGTATGTAGGTAGTAATATGATTCATCGTCAAAATGCCTGTGTTATTTTGCAGAAATGTAACATTGCGACATGGGCCATTTGGCTTCATAATAAAGCACAATAAAAAGAAGGGGAGAGTGAAGAGAATTTTAGTCTTGTTTGTATTGTTTCAGACATTAGAATAAAAGGAAGGCAGCAGTACCACCACACCACGGTGAAACTCTTTTGTGAAGATACAATACAAAGAAAGTGTACACCAAAAGTCTCTGTTTCTGCCGCTCTGTGACTAGACTTGATGCAATCCCTCTTGACAGGTTGACAGTGGAGAGGTGAATTTGTCTTCGTACTTCTTCTGGATTGTTTATTCCGGTGACCAGGTAGAGAAATATCAAAGAAGACAGCAAAAAACGGTCGTCATTTAATAAAACGTGCAAGTTGAGAGAAGACATTACATCTGTACAAAGTGGAGCATTTTACATTTAAGGAGCTCGCGAATTTCATCTGATACGAAGAAGCTTGCTGTAGATAATAATACTTAAGTACATCGTATAAAATCTAAACAGAGCTTGGTTCTAGGGAATTTAGCCGAAAATCAGAAGAGTATAAAACAATCCTCTCTGCTGTTCCATCTCTTTCTTCTTCGTATGCAACGTAGTGGACAAGACAGCCCTCCTAGAATGATACGGAAACAATGAACTTAATCTGACAACAACAACAGTTACAATTCATGTCCAAAGCCAATTTTAAAAATTGCTTCAAGTCTCAAACGCACAAGTACTTTTACTACACTCGAACCTACTTGCGA
Source organism: Lepidocyrtus fimetarius (assembly GCA_036507315.1). Classification (NCBI taxonomy): domain Eukaryota; kingdom Metazoa; phylum Arthropoda; class Collembola; order Entomobryomorpha; family Entomobryidae; genus Lepidocyrtus; species Lepidocyrtus fimetarius. The sequence goes on along the minus strand of JAANSO010004428.1, from coordinate 4,081 downwards.
AATATTTGTTAAACTTTTACATTCGGATGCGACGTCAGAAGATGAGATTGAGTACCTAACTGTAGTACTTACCATCACTTTTACAGTGCCAGTCAGTACCGAGCCGCTTGAGATGTTTTTCCAGCATCCCTAGTTCGTTTTCGTCAAATCTCTGAGGAATATCTTCACCAATTGATGAAGCATAAGTAACTCTGAGAAAATAGACAAAAGTGTAGGAGGCTGGACCATTTTTACAATTCTTCCTACAATTTTAGGTAAAGGGAAGGAAACAAAAAGAGGGAGGACTATACATCCGTTAAACCTAGACTAGTTGTAAAATAACGTTAAAGTATGCCACGACGTCGGCATAAAGGGCCTAGCTGATTCAATTGTTCCACTCTTACAAGGAAAATAATAGCGACGAAACGAGAAGTTGTATAAAACCTCTTGAACAATATTATTTGTTGTCGTGGTCCATTTCCTGTGCATCACCTACGCACATCCTACATCCCCCACTTCCGCCAACCACCGCCACCTCCTGTACTCCTTTGTTCTTTATTTTCCAATTCCGTTTCAACACTTGTTTCATTTTTGTGATTCGTCTCTGTTTCGGAGAACAGTAAAAGAAGAAAATAAAAAATGGGATCCAGCCTTACTCCCGTGGGAATTTTCTGGGCTTGCTTGTCAGTGATCGGTGCTCTTATAGCATGCTGTGGTTTCTATTTACCTTTCTGGATACAGGTCAGTTCTTCTTATAATCTTTTGATCCCCTAGATTTTTACAGTAATTTACGACTTCCGATATCAGTTTTAGCTTTTCACAAAATTGACAAATTATATGGTGGACTTGTCAGTTTTGTCTATGACAATTTGAACATTACGGATAAATTTCAAATCAACCGCCATTGCAAAAAAGTAGGGAGTTTTTTAATTTAATTTGGGATATTTACCATTTACCTGAAGTTAGCATTTTTATTAAATCAACTTAACAGAAAGCAACATTGAGGAGCGGTTTCATTCATTTTGTGCAGTGTTCAGCAAGTTATTCTTATTTTACAAAACAAGCAAATATGCGAATTCTCCATGAGTCTGTAGCACTATAATATGTAAACATGAATGAAAACCTGCTGAAACCACACAAGATGAAAGTCAGAGTAAAAAGGCAATAAAACTATACCCTATGAACTGAAGAAAACCCATTTGACAGAAATCTAATTAAGCTAAGCCGTAGAATTGAGCATCGCACCGTATAAATAGTTTCCATTCAATCTACTTTGTTCTTACATTATTTCTCATATAGCAAACTTTTAAAAAATATGTGCAGAAAAGCTTGAGCATCGCACCGTATAAATAGTTTCCATTCAATCTACTTTGTTCTTACATTATTTCTCATATAGCAAACTTTTAAAAATATGTGCAGAAAAGCTCAGGACCATAAATCTTGTAAAAGTTTTGCGTATATTTTATTAGCCAAAGGTCTATGTATATAGTGTATATTTATTCCTTTGTTTTAGTTAAGCTGTGCAAAATACAGAGGTGATAAATAATAAATATTTGTAGGCTAATGAATTCGAAAAACTTTGGTTACAGTTTGGGGAACAATAAAGAAAATATGGGATCTTCAGAGTTAAATTTGGCCAATTTAGTAAATGGCTAAAAATAAAAATCCTTCTTGGATATAGCAAGTGCAATTAGGGAAACTATAAACACTGGCTTTACCATTAGTACAAAATTTATTAAGCTAGTTGTACGTATTTTTTTCTTCACAACAGTAATAAAAAACATCATTTTAAACATCTCTGCCACAAATAAGTTGTAACTGAGACACGATTTTGCATAGCTATAAAGACATAAGTTAGTAAGATATAGGCACTCTGTTTAGCCATAATGAAAGTTAATGGTCGTAATTGTTGTCTGTGTGAGCTTTAATAACTCCACTTTCATTTAAAAATGTACATAATGCAACCTGCGAATACTCGAGAGTGCCTTAAACAAATAACGTATAATAAACCTTAATAGAGTTATTCAGAGAACGATCACACATACACATGACAATAATGCTATGAATAATATACGTTTGCAATTATGATTTAATTTATTGAAAAAATTATCCTTTTTGAAGCAAAATTCTCACGCTGTAATTCTTAATGGGTACACCACAGTATGAAAGCACATTAAAATAATTTTCATTTTTGGTCGCATGCAATATACTATACATAGGTATCTTAAATGCAAACAAATTCAACTTAGGTAAAAACGTTGGATTTGTATTATTACACCACAGTATGAAAGCACATTAAAATAATTTTCATTTTTGGTCGCATGCAATATACTATACATAGGTATCTTAAATGCAAACAAATTCAACTTAGGTAAAAACGTTGGATTTGTATGTGACATTAGTTTAAAAATTCCCATGCAATTGAAACTAATATAAAAATTTAAAAATGTGTTAAATTAAATCTGAGAAGTTAAAATGACGTCAGCTAAATATTGTCATAAAACTGCTGCAATCATGAATACATACATGAAATATGAATTTTCACTAATCAATAACGTTCTTCATTTGGAACTTAAAATTTTAGCAGAATATTCAATAATTACCATAATAAATGATATTTCAAATGAACTAGAAAAATGTCCACAGTAGCTGAACATTTTGCATGTGTTTTTGTTCCTTCGTACACTATCATTATAAAGAATCTTGACCGTTTAACAACTTTAGCTACTATATATAGGTAGCTCTCTAAAGTAATTAAGGGTTCAATTAGATCTTTTTGGAGTTTAGCCTCTTCTCATGTGGCTAAATAAAAAAGATCTATCACTGCCCTGTTTCCTCTCAGAGTAAATCTCTGTGATTTTGTCTTACGAAAGAATGTGTAGAGACAGAGAGCAGTACATTATCTGTTTTCAAAGTTTTGTTTTTGAAGGCAGAAAATCTCATATAAACTCTCAAAAAATACAATCTATTAAGGCACAAGTCAACAAAAACTATCTTTTTTAGAAGCTCAAGTTAGATTGCTAATAAAATCAAGCAGATGAAGATACCTACACAAAATGTTTATAAAAATGGCTGGCGTTGCAAAAAGTTATGTATGCTTCTACTTTTACAATATTTTTTACACTGATAATATAACGGAGCCTTGCCATTTCCAACTTTTCTGGTCTTTCTTCTTTCTCGTCTCAGTCAAATAGTTTGCAAACTTTACGCAACTTAAAAAGGACTGCGGGCGAGAAAACAGTCAGCCTAGCCAAGGTTGGCTTTACCAGATAAGTGGAAAAAAGTTTACAAACTTTGAGGATAATAATGATGATCACCAGTTCTGGTGCAGTTCTTGTCTTAATCAGAGATACTTTTGTCAGTAGTAGTGGGCCAATCAGACAGACTTACCAACTTTCATACTCAAAATTGAATATGCCCTGATTTAATTGAGAACTTTTATTCGTTTACTATATAGTATGTGGATAAAATAAAATAATTTAATTGAATACGACAAAAACAGCAAAAACAAGCACGAGAAAATCAATAAATAAAAGTAAAGATACTAGCAAATGGTGGAGAAAATTCACAAGCTCTTCAACAATTCTGTAGCAAGCAAATTGAGGAAGGTTTGATTACTTTAGAGAATAAGAAATTTAAAATTAGGAATGCTTCAATGCTAATTTTAAACATTCCTTGCCTTTTATATATGCGGCTAATCAAAGTTAAATAGTGATCAGTTTAGCTAACAGGATCTACAACAGTACCAAAGATATAGTAAAATAGGATATGAATAATTGTGGTGTACGTCTGCCTGCTTTCCTAATTACAAAACATCATCCTTCTTGACCAAATCATTTTTGTCGAATGAGAGGGTCAAATAAACTGAAAGTTATGTTCAAAGTTAATCAACCATAATGGAATCGTGACATTGAAAGATCCCATTTTTAAAAAGAAAACATCATACACAGGTTTGGTGGTTAAATGATAAATGGTGCTGGTAGCAATTTTATAATACTGATTTGATTATGATTACACCACTACAGTGTGTGGTTGCTGGTTCCATATTTTATTGATGATGTAAGAAGCAGTAACTTCATAAAAGTTGACTTGATCATTGATG
>JAANSO010004427.1:0-10114 GCA_036507315.1 Lepidocyrtus fimetarius | reverse complement strand
TCTTCTTTGATCAGTGTTTTCCTCATTTTTCCATCCAACTCAGCTACTGCAATAATCTTTTTCCCAGAGTCTGTAAAGTATATGTGGTTATAAATCCAGTCAATTGCAAGACCATCCGAATTACTCAATCCATCTTCTATAACAATACTTTTCGCGTTTCCTTCATCTATTGGTGCTCTATACACAGAAAAAAGGAAGAAAGTAATTTCATCATCAGCATCATCATTCAAACTCTCTGCAATACCATCACAACCTTTTCATTTCTCCATCCTTCCAAAAAATTACTGTAGTTGTACAAAGTTTCTTCATAGGTGAATCTTTTAAAAAAACAAGAAAAATGTAAGAAAAGCTCACTAACTTGTAAATCTTTCCATCGTGACCATCGCTCCAGAAAATCATTCCAGTCCTGAACATATAATCAAGGGCACAAGCGCTTCGAGTGCTCTCAACAATCTGGGTCATCTACAATAATGGATCACACAAAGTTGATTGTGTAGAAATAAATAGAAACGAAGCAGGAATAGTTCCTTTCTTTTTAAATATTTCTTGAAATTGGCGAAAGCAAGAAAGCTTAAAAGTCAGCCAAAAGAGTTAGAAAAAAACACAACAATAAAAAAGAACAAAAATCATTCCAGACTTTATGTGCGTGTATATCTTTAAACTTTCCTTTTCATTCTTCCTCTCTCAAAGGTTTAATAAAATGTTAGATTTCTTATCTACCAGCAGAAATAAAATACTTTCTTCTGACCATTCAATTACTTTACACAAAAGAAAAAGAAAATAAATCTGGAATACTGTTTTTTGTGATTTAGAAAAAAACAATAAAAAATACTTTTAAAAAACGTAATAATTTAGAGCTTACATAGAAAGAGAAAACTTAATTTTTATTGTTGTTGAAAAGGGTAGGAAAAATAAAAAAAACAATAAAAAATACTTTTAAAAAACGTAATAATTTAGAGCTTACATAGAAAGAGAAAACTTAATTTTTATTGTTGTTGAAAAGGGTAGGAAAAAAGCGCGCAGACCTGTCTGTGTAGTACCTTGAGATGATCCAACGAGATCTTCCTAATGTCATGTCGGAGAGCAAAGAGGAGGGATGCATGACCTTCCACAGCTTTACATCGTGTGTGATCCTTTGGATCTCGGAGGTACCCTTCTGTACACTCACACTTGAATGAGCCCTTCTCGTTCGTGCATATTTGGGAACATGTGCCAGCAATCGCACACTCGTCAATATCTAATCAGCCGAAAGTAAAGAAAAAGAAACAAGGATAAAGTATAAGTAAAACAACATTAAAATTCATCTTTTCTCCCCATTCTGTTTTCATTCGGGTCCAGTTTTTTCCCTTTAGGTGATAGTGATGCATAATTTTTCACTCAATCCAAAAATTATGCATTTCCATTTTGCATTGAAAAGGGATAGAAAGAAATAAAAATGTAGGGAATACACTTATTAATATCGATAGTGTTCTTATGATATGATTATTGCTGTTCTTCCTTATTCTATTCTTTTTATCTTTCCCTTTTTCTAAATTTTCTACAAGAAATATGGAATGGGATGAGAAGGCAATATTTTCTGGTTATTGGAAGTCCAAAAATATGATAATACATTTGGTAAAAATGGCATAAACTACGTTTCTTTTTTTCTAAAAACCTGACATGAATTAGATGACCATCTCAAATTATATGTAAGTACCCCCATCGTTTTTCCACCTTACTTTCCCCACTACTTTCATTTCCCCCCGTTTTATTATCTCATCATTTCACCTAAACATTACTTATTTTTATTGCCATCATCATTTTCTTCTTTTTTTTCAAAAAACGGCTGCATACACCGACGGAAAGGAAAAGTGTGTTTCTGCATTTTTATTCTTAAAAATAAACTCGCTTCTACTTTCTCCTTATTTTTTAGCCTCTGGGCTATAACTTTTTTCTCTCCTTCTTTTTAACAATTTCCTTAAAATGAACTGGAGCAAGACGAAAAGTAAAATAAATTTTGTTCCACAAAAAAGAATCCAAAAATTCCAAACCGAATAAAAAAGTAAAGTAGGTTTATTAAAGTTTACTGTCACCCTAGTCTATGGCTTCAGGTTGGTTTATATAAAAACTTTTTGCTTTTCTTATCGCATCAGCAGGTTTACAACTGCTTTGTAATAAGAAAGCGAATCCTTTTCCAGTCCAAATTTAACATCAGCAGCAGCAGCACTACTCCCATTTACTAAAGCTTTTTAAATTGATCTACATCAAGTTGTTCGCAAAGTGACTTTACCGTTTTGCCTTTTATTTTACCTTTCTTTTCCTACCGGTTTTTCTACTAAAGAAAAATTGCATTGTAAGAATAAAGAATATCCTTTCTCTGGGCTATAATGATAATCATCATCGTCATTCTCCCTCATCATCATTATCGTCCTTTTCTCTTCTCTTTCTGCTTGGAATACAAGAAAGGTGTAACTTAAGGTATGAGGTGACTCTAAAGAAAATAGAATACTAACGTGGAGCCAGTAATCACAATAACAATGCAAGACTGGTCGTTCTCTCCCTGAGAAAGGGCGATAATGATGATAAAGATGAGCCGACTGTAACAAACAAGGAGGCAGGCGGCGTGGCCATTATCACACTACTGAAAGTACAATCAGTCTCTTTTTTGGGGGAAGATGGGGGATACGGTAAAGAGATATGTGTATGCTTTTTGTTTTTCTAAGAGAAGACGAAATGGATGGATGATCATTATTATGGCATGACATGGTTCTTCTTTAGACACGAGTAAAAATATCGCAAAGGATATGGATTACGTGATTACGTATGTACTATATATCTGTGGGAAAGGAAATAGTGGACAGGGGGAAAAGAAGATTTGGCAAGTGGAAGTTGACTTTGTTGGGCAACATTATATATACTTAAGTTAAGTAGGATAAAATAAGATTCTCTTTATTTTTTGGCTTGAGAAAATGAGGAGGAAAGTAGGTCAGAATACCATTATGAGGGAAAAGTTGCACGGTAGAAATGAGCAGCATTAAGTGGTAATGAAAGAGGATGAATGGGCATAGATCAGTAAAAGAAGGAAGGACAAAAAGAGGACACCAAAGAGTTGGAGATATAATATAGGAATACTCACATATGGATTGAATGGGGTAAAGGATAATATATCCAGTCATTAGTATTATAAATGAGCTTGCCTTCACACGTCGCGTTCCCAACGAGCTTGTAACCCGGTTTGCATTCACAGTAGAAGCTGACCGGCGTGTCCACACAGATTTCCGAACAGCCTCCATTCCCCACAGCGCACTCATTCACGCCGCACTTGTCCTTTGGCTCATCTTCCCAGTTCCCGCAGTCATTTTTCTGGTCGCATAATTTGTCAAGAGGTATGCAGGAGTTCCCTCCACAATGAAACTCTCGCCGATGGTCGCAAATCGAGCTGTTTGCAAATAGTCCTCCAGGGCCAATGTATGCTGGAAGAGAGAAAAAATAAAAAATGAAAGTTTAGAAAACAACTGTAAAGCCACTATAGAGCAAGTAGAAAGGGGGAGAAAGATCGAGAAAAAAGAAGAGGATGAATAGCCATCATCATCTTTCCCCTCTCCTTGCCCCGTTCCAGAGTATAATGCACCAGAAAAAAGCGACAAAATATACTGAAAATTTCACACGAAACGAGTGGAGTTCATAAATATTTTTTGTGCTGGTGTCTGGGCCCAATATATAGCAGTGGGAGGTGGTGCTTTAGTGGTGTGTTAATGTTCTTGAGCATGCCAAAGGAAGGAGTCCTTTCCCATGATTGATGCCTTTTGTTAGAGAGCTCTTTCCCCTGACACAAAGATATGGGTTTTGGTGATAAAGGGCCTCTCTTTCTCCTCTTTCCATATCCCTGGCAAAACTCAAATGGAGGAAGAATGAATCTCCCTTACTTTCTCTATCCCTTCTTCTAAAAAATAATACACCCTATCAATAGCATCAACATCACCATCTCACTCCAATATTTCTCTTTTCTCAATTTCTCGCTTGCTCGAATCCATTTTATTCAGCTAGACAAGGCCCAAAAATGCTTTGTGGGCATTTATTGTAATTGCACCTTGTACTTTTTATTGACGCTCTGAAGTTGTTTAATATAAGCCTAGCACAAGCAAGACTAAACTATAGTTTTATATGATTTTCTTCTTTCTCCAATTTTTTCTCCCATCATTTCACTTTTTGAATATAATGCCGTGCTTACTACGTCAATACAAGATTTAGTGAAAGCACTTACAGCAATTCTGTTCGTCACTACCATCTCCACATTCCACTTGGCCATTGCATTGGAGATGATGCTGGAATGCATTCCATATTTCTACATTTGAACTGGTCTGGTCTGCAGTTGACGTGTCGACAATGTTCCACAGCCTCATCACCCCCATCTGGACAATCTTGATCATTATCACACACCCTATAAAAATACGTTAAACAAAATGTTAAATCTAATGCAAATTGATTCACGTACCCTATACCTCACGACCACATATAATATATTCAAATTGAGAAATGTTTCCTAAAAGAGAAGAGAAAGCTCCACTTACCAGGAATTATGAATGCAGGTTACATGATCTCCACATTCAAATTCCATCTTTCCACATTCTTGACGTTACATTGTGACCGTATCCGGCTACGCAACCTTCCTCATCAGAGCCATCCTGCATAATTTTAACAATCAGATATTCAAAGTAGTCCTTGATCCGTTTCACGCACTCAATTTTCTCTAAAATGCACTTACCGAGCAATCAAATTCGCCATCACATCGCCAAGTTGCCAAAATACAAGAGGAGTCATTTTTGCACATGAAATCTTTACCCGGAGTGCACGCCTTTGGTGGACAATTTTCCTCGTCTGAATTGTCGGTACCTGTAAAAATTAGAAATTTAGATATTTAATCCAATATTGGTTGCACAAAGATTATTCTAACATGAATGCCAAGATTACTTACAATCGTCGTTGCCGTCACAGAGCCAGTGCTTTACTATGCATTTTCCGTTTCGACAAGTGAATTCAGCTGAGGTACAAGTTGCATCTGAAAATTTACAAAAGTCGTATCAAATTATTCAATTAGGAAGTACCATGCCAAGGTAAAACTTTTTATTTGCCAAATTATATAAAGATAAAAAATAAAATATGTCAGTTTTTTCGTCTCTTTCATCAAATATCAAAAGTCAAAAACTATTTAGGTCATGTTGTCAGCGTCAATGAGATGAATAGAAACTATGTCAAAAATTGAGTGATGAAAATTTAATTCCGTTGTAGTTTTTGATCTTCTTCGTGAATCTTCTTTTCAATCTGCTTCATCCTTTATCTTCTTTAAAAACTCCTGGAATAAAACTTGTTCCTCTTTTAAAAAATATATAATGAATATTTTTTACCAATCTTCCTGTTTTTCTTATTTCCTGTTCCCATACTACTTTACAAAGCTTTCAAGTATCAAAGGGATAAGATTATTTTGCAACATAGAAGTATGAATTGAGTAGGCAAAAGAGGAACCTTTTAAAAGCAAGGCCACAGCAATTGTTCACTTTTTCTTTTCAATTTTGATAAAAAAATTCTAGAAAACATCAGAAAGCATCAAATTGCTTTGTGAAATATGAGCAAAATGGATATAAAATGTAAGCGTTTTAGGAATACCAAAGCAAAGTAGGTAAAAGCCTTTCTTTTTTCTTTGCCATACAAGAGTACAGATTATAGCAGCATAACCCCACTTCATTCACCCAACGCGCAAGCTTTTAGCTTTTGTAAAAAACAGTGTAAAATGTCAAGTGAAAGTAATTTTCCAAACTTATTAAATTCTTTTCAGTAAAAAAAAGTCTCATATAGTAAAGGCTACGTAATTCAATGCAGAACAACAATATATTTGCAGACACCTAACGAGATTCTTATTGACAAAAAACTTTCAACAAAAATTGATCAACCTATACGAACTTCATCTTACCTCTTTGATTTCACTTTTGATGAGAATTTATTGTTTTACTCATGTGATATAACTACAAGGTATATAACATAGTCAAGAAAAAGTTAAACCCGTCCAAAATAAATCAACAAACTTTTTGCCCATTTCCACCCATTTACTCTTTGGCATTTTGATTTCAAATGTCCTTTCAAATCCTTTCATTTTTCTATGCCTTATCTTGCTTTGCAATAAAAAGTTGTAGCAGAAGCTTTTGAGTTTTTAGACTGGTCTCCATTTTATTTTTGTTATACAATTTTTTCTCTTTACTTCGTACCTACCTTTTATCAGTTATTTTGTCGAAGAAAGGGTTTGAATAAAACATTCACTCTTGCTTCAACTCTCAAAACATCTCACATCACATCTCGAATGATAAAAACATTCGCTTTCCTTCCAAGAAATTCTATGTTTGATATTATTATTCCACAACAATCCATCTTTACTCATTTTATTTGATAGTTACGAGCTCGAATTTGTAAACTCTGATTTGCTGGATGTCACTCTTATCCAAGACATCATCGCATTTAAAATTTTCCGTTTAGGGACGTATACAGAATTGGAAGATAAATCTTAATTCAAAACTTTAAGGGTTTCCATCATATTTCCCATAGAACCCTAGTACAATATCATGCAACATTAATTTCATGTTTTATGGGTACTCCCTTTCCTTCCCATCTTTCCCTGCTTCACGTTTTCCTGGGCTTTCCTGGGTAGTTTTGCTAGTTTTTCTCTCATTATGCTTTCTAAGAGGCATTTTTACTTGTCATTTCTTTATTGCATATGATCTACTACTTCTATAAAGTTATTATCCATCATGTCATGCTCTCATTCTCTCTTTATTGCCCTTCTTGTTGTTTCCTTGTGTATTGGAAGATAAATCTTAATTCAAAACTTTAAGGGTTTCCATCATATTTTTCATAGAACCCTAGTACAATATCATGCAACATTAATTTCATGTTTTATGGGTACTCCCTTTCCTTCCTATCTTTTCCTGCTTCACGTTTTCCTAGGCTTTGCTAGTTTTTCTCTCATTATGCTTTCTAAGAGGCATTTTTACTTGTCATTTCTTTATTGCATGCATATGATCTACTACTTCTATAAAGTTATTATCCATCATGTCATGCTCTCATTCTCTCTTTATTGCCCTTCTTGTTGTTTCCTTGTGACATTTTACTCAAAAGATATGAATAATTTTTTAAATCCAGAAACAAATTTAGGAAGAAATTTGCCAATCTCTTGGTTTATGAATACTTAAATAGTTCTTGAGAGTGATCTAAAAAGTAGTTTTGAAGTTTCCTTTCTAACATTTAATGGATTTGGTTGCTTTTGCAACATTGTCAAGATGTATATTTGTGAGTATTTTAGTAACTTTTATTTCTTTGGGAAAAGTTCATGGAATATAGATAAGGAACGGGAGTATAGTTGCAATAATAAACACGGATTGTTTGTTGAGCTGAAACGAGTAGATACTATACGTAGTATTATCAACAAAATGGTTATGATGGACCGCTTATCCCTCCAAAATTTCTTTCTGAAGGATTTTATATTCAAACATGGATATTACATGGTATTCTATTTTCACGTTTGGCTTTTGTTTAAAATCTAAGTTAAAAACTAACTGTCCAATGGTAGCGATTTAGTTGAACTAATGTACCTTTCTTGATTATTGCATTTAATTTAAAAGGATCTACGTGATGTGGTGAGCATTCTAGTTTAAGTGACCCTCTCCACTGGTTAAAGTTACTGAATGAGGAAAACTAGTGAAGATAAGGAAGTGCTGCGGTAAAAGACAGAAGAATATGGCGTGAAGGGAGAAGACAAAGATAATGGGCTCTTTCTTCATGTATTTTTATCATTATTGGTTTCGGTTAAGAGAGCAGAGAATAGGTTTATTTAATGAGTTAACTCGAGAAAGAGAAGACCAAAGACAAAAGATTACGTCTGTTTTGAATGAAAATTTTCTGATTATAAGACAGAGTGAAAGAAAGTTTCAAAAGAAAAGTGGGAAAATAAAATGACATGGAATTTATTGTAGTTCTGAATGTCTACATTCAAAGTTGTAATAATTTGATTTAGTTAACATGCAAAATAATTCTCAAAGCACTCAATTCCGCCATTTAAATCTTATGAGCTGGATTGTCTAACGAGAGGTTTCTTTTCTTTAAATAATACTTTTGAAAAACACATTGAGTGGAAAGACGAGAGAACAAATGAACATTTATTTATAGCTAAAGAAGGAAAGCTTGGCAACACCATTTTCTCCCGTTTCTCTTTTCTTCATTCCACCACTTATTCTCAAAAGAGTTCAAGAATTGTGTGAATTGGAAGCAAAAGTTGGCTCTACGATGCTTGTGGAAAAGGCTTTTTTAGGTGTTTCAGCCGAAAAATGATATGGAAAGCCATATGTATGTCCCTCTGCTTATAAAAAGCAACGGGTTTGGATTAGGACCCAACAAAACTGGGAAGAAAGCGAAATACAGTTGTATTAGAAGTGTTTGGATGAAAAGGAAAATCCAAGCAATAAATACACTTGGAAGCCATTTAAAAGACTTTCTCAAACCATGCAAAACTAAATTGCTTTCAAGCGTTTTCCGTTTCTGTTCCGTTACTAGCAAAATTTCAAGAGGTTTTAAAAATTTGTGCACAAACGACTATGGCACAATGAATCACATTATTATTAGCAAAACGTTATTTCTATTTTTAACTACTACCAAAACTTTTTCGCTTTCTTACACCTCTTTAATTGGGTCTTTAACAAATAAGTTTGCACCAAAAGGCAAAATGATCGCAATGTCAATTATATTTTAGATTATTTTCCTTAGTAGCAAAAGTGGAAACAATGCTGTGATTGTTATTGGAACCCAAGAAGTTAGAAAGTTTTAGATTTGGAAGTAATTAAGCTCTTTGAATGAATACACAAATTTCAAGAAAATCTTACTGCAACTGGCTTCATCAAGCCCTCCTTCACAGTCTTCAGTTCCATCGCAGACCCACGTCAACGGCAAACATTTCCGATTCGTTCCTTCCAAGCAGGTGAATTGGTCGATACCGCATGTAAAATTGCCTATAAAGTTTAAAAATATGCCATTTAACTCCTTTTTATTTTTGTTTTTGCCAAAGCTATTAAAAGCCCAAAAATTATTTATAATAAAATTATCCCAGTTTAGTTTTCCAATTTTTACCCGTAAGAATAGAATTATGATATAAATGTGAGTGCTTCATATTCATGCAATAGATTTGTATCCCAAAAATGAATGAAAACATTTCATTTAGTGCTGAATAAATAGATAAAATAATACCTCCCAAGTAAATAATATTTCCATAAGACTTACTCGCTAGTCAGTTGAGGAGTCATATGACACGATTGAGCCTCTACGGCACCCATTACCATATTTGTTTTGTATTTAGTCGGCTGCCATAATTTGAATGAAAATAAAACCTGCACATATCTCCAATGAAGGCCTTTCTCTTCTCCCTCATATTATTCAAGTGTATGAATATTTCGGACAAAGAAAGTGGTAAATGAAGGTAGCTTGTTATAAGCATATTGAGACCCAAAAAATCATAAATCATGCATTTTGATTGTTAATGTCGCAAAAGAGTAATAGGATTTGGATGGTCACAGGTTTCTATTTTATAACATGGGAAATGTAACCAAATATAAGATTTATTGCCCAAAATCTTGTTTCATGTTGACTAAACCTAATAGCCTGGAAATGCTAAGAATAGAATAGAGAAGATTTACCTTTCAATTAAATGCGCATTAAATTAGTAAATATTCTAACGCAACAGCTCAGTTGCCCCCAAGCAGATCCGCGTCCATGAGATGAAATCCTTGTTTAGAAAACACAGTTTATATATTGCCAAATTTAAAAAATTCTCGAAAAAAATTAACATTGTCAAAACGTGGGAAATACAACCAAAGTGCAAATACATGTATAAAAATAACACGACCAAATTTAAAAGGGACCTCATCCATTTCCCAAAAGTTGCAGTTATCAAACTTTGCGTTGATCAAGTTGTCTAGCATCTCTTCGCCTCCAAGCAAAATTTTTGCAGTATTAAAAAAAACCTAGTCATATATTACTGGTGTAGTATAAGCGATATTGTATAATAATGCTATTCCCAAAAATGGCGTTTTGTTGAAAGTTT
>JAANSO010004426.1:0-10115 GCA_036507315.1 Lepidocyrtus fimetarius | reverse complement strand
ACCATAGTGTTTACAATGCAACAGTAAGATACTCATATTTTATACCAATTAATAATTTTAATCATACGCCATTTTCGCTGACTAATTGGCAGGATTGTAAACCCCGGCTATTGCTTTTTCTGGCAGTGTTAGACATTAGCCTAAAAGCCTAATTATATGAGTGATCATGTTATGTAAATAGAGATTATAATAATGATTTTTTACGTTTTTCTCAATAACTTGAATTTAAAAGTTTTAAAACTTCATCGAAACTTGTCTTTCGAGTTGGGTGCATATAAAGTTAAAACTTGGTAACTCAGAAAAGAAATATTACCTTGACTTAACATTTTTACCATTTTCTTGTTAGTTTTTATTAAGTAACCTGTCGGTGGTAATATTTCACTCCTTTTTTATGAAACTAACTGTCAGCACTACTGACGCTGTTACTGCCGCTTACATTAAAACTATTTTTATGTGTGATGATTTACAGGTAATCAGAAGTGTGTTGACAGGGGTTTTGGATGTTCGGCCAGGAAAGATTTTGGCCACCGACAAAGACTCGATTAATGCGCCAATTCACTATGCATTTGTAAATGGAACTCCTTCATCATATTTGTCCTACTTTCTGATTGACGGACAAACAGGTATATTAATGCGTCATAATATTATGAGCTCAATGATTACAAATTTAAAATATTTTTCCTCTTTTTTAATTTTTTAATGCAAATAATGCAGTTCATGAGAAAATCATTTCATGCTTTCGTTTAAAATACACTTTCTTAAAAATTTTGCAAATTCATATTAATATAATTATTTGCAGGAATTGTACGTCAGATTAGACCGATTGACAACGATCTAGAAACAAGATTCGAGATTCATCTAAAGGTAATGGAAAATAATTTGTTCATTATAAAAGTAAAAACCTCTATTTTGATAATATCAAAGTAGAAAATCTCTGTCAATTGCATAATGTGCTGAGAATGTATTAATGCAAGTATATCACTCATTACGGTTCTTATCGAATCTTGATAAGAGTGCTCTGGTTTCTCACGACACTGCTACGACTACCTTAACTGTTATACATTTACCCCATTCTCTTTCTCTGGTTTTGTGATTGTTCCTGTTTGCCCAAATTTTGTTAAATTGCTGCAAAATGCTTTAATTAATTTTTTGTTCTCGTCATTTTTAGGCCACTGAAGTTACGGAAGCTAGACGATCTGCTTACTCAAAATTGGTGATTTTGGTGAAAGCCCTCAATTCGCATCCGCCAATAATTCATGCTAATTCGCTTGTTGGTTACGTCGATGAAAATGCTGCGGTTGGCACGCCGGTTCTTTCCCTTCAGGATAACAAACCTATTCGGTTTACAGTTAGTGATCCAGACCTGGTAAGCCAAAATTTCTGTTTTCCCTGAAATACTGCTATTTGCACGAAGAAACTCTTGAGACTTATTATGATGACATAAAAGCTTTGACAGAATAATAATCTTTAAATCCATTCTTAATGTAAATTTGAAATTAGTTAAACACGGACACGAGCCGGCACAACTTATTTTATTTCCGACTTTTCGGAACGATGAGGCAAGCGTTAGATAAAGCAAGGATGATGACAGAATATTAGGAGAACTCATAAAATACTGACATCAGCTCATTATAAATAATTATGTTATTATTGCATGACATGTTTACGCCATAAAACAAGCTATAGTCTTGTGTTCCTTTTAATATTTCAAACCTAATATATCTTAACGACATTTCTAATCATGCAAAACGTTTTACATTAGAATGTAGTCATATACTAGAAATATTCCCGATTCAGTCTTAAACAAAATAAAAAATGTTATTATTGCATGACATGTTTACGCCATAAAACAAGCTACAGTCTTGTGTTCCTTTTAATATTTAAAACCTCATATATCTTAACGACATTTCTAATCATACAAAACGTTTTACATTAGAATGTAGTCATATACTAGAAATATTCCCGATTCAGTCTTAAACAAAATAAAAATTGCAATTTATTTGCAACAAACCACGACGAAAATCATAACCAATTCGATGAACCAACAATATGAGCTACATCAGTCTCAACGCGTTATCATCATTACAACTATATTTTATGCCTAATATCAAAATAAAAATATAAACAGTCTCCTGAGTCGTGAGAAGTGCCTGGTATGAAAACGGTGCTTTATTATGTGTATTATGCAAAAAACTGATAAGCCACCATCACCATTATAATCATCTTCAGTATCAGAGAATAAATGTTGTGTGTGTATTTCTGCAGACACCGAATGACCCTAAGCCGGAATATAATTACGAGCTGACTACATCGGGATTCAAAGTGAACGATAATGGGGTCCTCGTCGTGGCTGACCAACATTTAGATAGGGATCCACCAAATCCTCCCCAACTTCAATTTCAGGTTTGTGTTTTATTTTTTCTATGTGAATAACGTACAATGTTTCAATAATGCGAAAAATCCTAAACATTTTACACACATGCTTTGAAATAATTTATTTTTTATTTTGCAAAAAAAAGAATCAAAATAGTTTTAGTCTTTTGGTTGAGAAAAATAAAAAATGACATTCATGATGGTATTCTAAGCTGTATGCTTTCTTTCGTATTTGATATTTGACACTGAAGAAAAATGTGAAGGAAAATTGCGACCGTTTTTTATCCACCGTTTTGTCTTTGTTCATTTATGAGCTTAAAAATCCTAATTCTTAAAAAATATCCTCACATGCTTTGAAATAATTTATTTTTTATTTTGCAAAAAAAAAGAATCAAAATAGTTTTAGTCTTTTTGTTGAGAAAAATAAAAATGACATTCATGATGGTATTCTAAGCTGTACGCTTTCTTTCGTATTTGATATTTGACACTGAAGAAAAATGTGAAGAAAAATTGCGACCGTTTTTTATCCACCGTTTTGTCTTTGTTCATTTATGAGCTTAAAAATCCTAATTCTTAAAAAATATCCCAATCACCGTAAGTTTTGGTTTACCATCAACATTAACACTACACAAATTTAGCATTTTTAGGTAAAACGTTACATTTCCTTTGTAACTTTGGCTAGCTAATAATCCTGGTAAATGATGACAAAAGCACAGTTACAGCATTTGGATTGTAGAGTATCACGAGTTCACATTTTTATTATTAGTTTTTATTATTTAGTATAAAAGTATGTACAGTAAGTCAATTTAAGGGTTTTACTAGAAACTGTATAAAAGCCAAGAAAGAAAAGCGTTTGTTCAGGTGTGATACGTAAACCATTAATCCTTCTACTTTGAAGCTTACATGAAATAATGATGTATTTTTGCGGATTTCGACAAGATTTCCTGACAGTTGAAGGCCGGACTTATGCTTGAAGTTATAAAAATGCGCTTAGCATCTTTGAAAAGTACGTACAATTAGTAATTAGATGAAAACAGTATTTCGCCTGACTTGCCCTTTAGGGGATAATAATGAAAGGGGAAAATACTTTCGTAAATAATTAGGAGTCTTATTTTTTCTTACACTGCTAACTTGTTTGGTGTAAATTGCTATGAATGAGAAAGTTTTTCTGTAGGTGAATAATTGAAATTTTAAAATAAAGAGAGAACTATCTCACTGTTTTACATATCACCAACAAATTCTTAAGTTTTTATGAAAAGATTGCCAGCGCTTATAAAGAAGTGAAAGAAACCGGCTAACAATGAGCGCATAGTTTGGTAACGCTGTCAATCCATCGACGGGGAAATTGGCTGTAATTTTTTTTTATGAGAAGATTGCCAGCGCTTATAAAGAAGTGAAAGAAACCGGCTAACAATGAGCGCATAGTTTGGTAACGCTGTCAATCCATCGACGGGGAAATTGGCTGTAATTTTCAATATTTATTATCAGAAATGTTGATTAGTTGCAAATGAATTTCGTCATTATATACGAGCGTAAAGTTGAGATGATTAACTGTGTAGATAGTTTTAAGTTTTGAAAATTGTCTTGCAAATATTTTCAATTTTATATGTTTATAGATGATTGCCAGGGAAGTTGGGGATCAGCATGAAACTTCGAGTTCTACTCCTCTAGTCATTTTAGTTCACCTGAAGGTAAATAATAGTGCGATGTATCATTAATTATAAAGCACACTTTGTACACTGCTAATTATCAATTACAATAAAAATGTCATTACATTTCAGGACAAGAACGACAACACCCCTGTCATTCGGCCTCTTCATCCAGTTACGATCCCCGGTGGGGGCGATGGTCGCAGGCCAATCTTTCAGGTAAGCTGATTATTCGTTAATTCATCATTTCCCCATTAATCAGTATAACAAAGTTAAATAAAACAAAATTGCACAATTATTTTACTATTAGTTGCAAAAGGTCTCTGTCTTTTCAATACCTTCCATAACAATTTGCAATCGAGTTATACTTAATAGTCTTCAGTGTTTGTTTTTCATGGTCTTGTCTGTAGGCTCAAAATATTTACTTTAAAGATTTTTATAAGAAAACAAAAGGAGAACTTCGTAGTTTCATCAACTTTTTCAATAACGATTATTATTATTATTGTAATTTATCATCAATATCAGTTTTATAAAATGCTCATGAAAAAAATGAAGCTTTCCTATAATGTGCTGGTACGCTTGCGTTGACAGCAAAGTTGAATGCTCAGGGGAAAATTGATGAAAGATAAGAAGGAAAAAATTATGATATTTTAGCAAGGAGAGTAGCCAACGAACCTATTATTACGATTACTTCGTTGACTAATAATGTGAATAGTAATTTTGTATATCCTTTGCTCGTAATATCATTATTTATGTGCATATTTCTGTCAATTAAATGAGCTTTAGTTTGAACTGCAAAAGACAAAGAGAAAGTGTATACAAACATAGTAAAATCCTAAAAACTATTATAAAGCTAAATTTTGAATGCTAATATATAATTGACCAATCAGATTATCGATGATTACAATATTACAAAAACTTTGGAAGAATTTTTAGCTTTATGTAGCCATTATTAAAACGAAATGTCGCATTGCCCCAGGCAGATAGTCCACCCAGTCGTGGAATCATGTTAAAGTTATTTTGATTTAATTAAGTAAATTGATCATTACTCCATGGGCAAACAATTGCTGTAGATAATCCGTATTATTTGGGAATGCATTGTTGTGTTTTTGGTTCGCAGGTGGAAGCGGATGACAAAGATGAAGGAGACAATGCAAAGGTGCAGTTTGACATCACGCATGTATCTAAAAATGGAACGAAACGCTTTGCAATTCACGAGTCTAGCGGAGTTGTTGACGCTGTAGGGAAATTCAGCACGGGAGAACATTTCAGCGTAACTGTTCAGGTGAGTAATTGAATGGGATGAGCGAAACTAATTTAATCTTGGTTTGGTATGCACACAATAAATTCAAAGAATTACTAGTAGAAAGCCGTAACTCTTTCGCTAGTTCAAAAACTGACTTTTATTAACCGAACCACACCCAAACTGTTGCTGTAAAAATCTGGAGTGGAACATTTCCTGTATTCTTTTACTTTTAAATAATTTTGCCAAAAAAATCGTCAGTTTTATTTTATTGTTCAACCAGGATAATTTTATACATGCANTTCTTTTACTTTTAAATAATTTTGCCAAAAAAATCGTCAGTTTTATTTTATTGTTCAACCAGGATAATTTTATACATGCAGCATCGCATTTTACCGTCTTTCCAATTCTTTTCAAGCTAATGACTTTGCGGGTTGAATAGTCACTAATGAATGATTAACTCATCATGGTGTATATTCTTTCATGTTAGGCAACTGACGGTGGTGGTCGAAGCTCTCAACGCATTGTGGAAGTAAATGTCATTGATGGACCAAACTTGAAAGCTCCCGTTTTCTCACAACTCGTTTACGATGTTGGTGTGAGCGAGGGCGCGTCTGTTGGATCGGAAGTCATTAGATTAGAAGCTCGCGATCCGGAAGGAAAGGCGGTTATTTATAATATCGTTGCTGGGAATGAGCTTTGGCCACTTTACAATCGGCAAGAATACCGGTGTTTTATACGTCAATGGACAGCTTGATCGAGAAGATTTGAGTAGATACAGTTTGGTAAGTGAAAAGGATGATGATGATTGATGCATTTATATGTAAAAAAACAAAGCCAATTCTGTGAAAATGTTGATTTTCTTCAAAACTTTCTAATGCTTTCCTGACACGCAACAGAATGTACGAGCTGAAGACGATGGTAATCTTCATTCAATTGCCACGGTAAACATTCGAGTAATCGACATCAACGATCGCAACCCAGAATTTATCAATCTTCCTTACGAGTTTTCTGTGAAGGAAGGACAACCGGGAAGATTGATAGGAAGGGTAGAGGCCAAGGACGCAGATGAAGACATTAACGGGGAAATTCGTTATGAAATTTTCATCAGATTCACCTTTCGCAGTTGATCCAATTACTGGAGAAGTCTCTACAAAAGTAGCATTGGATTTTGAAAAGCAAAAGGTTCATCACGTTGTAGTGACAGCAAGGGATAATTCCGCAAGCCCCAGAATTGCCACTGCAACAATGACAATCTCAATAGAGGATGTACCAGACACCGAACCTGTCTTCAATAGGTTCACCTATGAAGTTAATATTCCTGAGAATTTGAGAAATACTAAGGTAGCCAGGGTGGAAGCTATGGACCCAGATACGGAAAAGAGAATTACATACTATATTAAACAAGGACCCTTTGATAAGTTTAATATTGATCCCATTACTGGAGACATATACACAACGCAAGGATTGGATTACGAGAGGGATCCCAAACATGTGCTTATCATCGGTACTGAGGAGAATGATAGTGGAAACTTGGGTTCTACAACTACCGTATGTTTAACAAAATACTAAACCAGTTCTATCTCAATTAACAATTATTACTTGAGGTTCGTTTACTTTTGTTGTTACAAACATGGTAATAGTAAACGTGATAGATGAAAACGATGTTCCTCCAATATTTAATGTGGTCCCAAGACCAATCCGTTTGGACGATACCTCACAAGTTGGAATGGTCATTACCAAGTTAGAGGCCACAGACTCTGACGGTTCTTCCCCATTCAATAAGGTCAAGTATGAAATAACTGGAAGAGGGAAAGCTGCAAGATATTTTGAAGTCAATCACGACACTGGTGAAGTCTCAATTAAAGATGATTTGAGGAAAGAAATGGATACCGAATATCACGTAAGTTTAAGATATGCTTAAGAATTACTGGCTTTACGATTTTGTATGAAAGGTAACGGTATGACTTTGCGTATTTTTCTAGGTTGATGTAAGAGCTTATGATCTTGGAGAGCCGCAGTTGAGCTCAGTCGCGACAGTTAAGGTTAACGTGGACCATGTGGCAACAGTAGCTCCGGATGTAGGAGTTGGCTTTTCAGAAACGGAATACTCTGTAGATGTATTGGAAAGCGCTGTTGGTGGAACGATCTTGAAAACGTTGGTAATCATCAACAAGCAAGATGAAATCATACCGATCGAATGTCAAATCATTAGTGGAAATGAAGATGGTAATTTAGAAAGCATTTCTGTGTTGTTTTAATTATATTCCAAATCAACCCCCTACCAATTTTACTTTAAATACTTTTTGTTTAAAGGACTCTTCCTTGTTCGAGTAAATAAGGAGAGGAATTGCGAGCTTAAGCTAACCAGAACATCACTGGATCACGAAAAAGTGCCAGAATATACAGTACAAGTGAAACTTCTCACACTTCCGGGTGTAATAAGCAAAAAGAACTCTCAAGCAAAGATTCGTGTTAGGGTGGTGGATGAAAATGACAACAAGTAAGAAACTGAATAATTTACTGATTAGAAATATTTAAAAGCGAACCTAATCTATAACATTTTTATCAATTGCTACTAGACCTGAATTCCTCTTCCCTGATCATCAAAAAATAGCTAGAGGAAAGAAACTATATGGGGCAATTTCAGAAGACGCTCAAATATCTACGTCCGTTATACAAATTCGTGCGGAGGATAAAGACAGTGGCGTCTTCCATGAAATTACGTACGAGGTTGAAGCAGAGAATGACCTTGCCAGATCATTTTTTACCATTGACTCAAGATCTGGAATTGTGTCAAATACAAGGACATTGGACGACGTTTCTCCGGCCCTTTTACCATTCAGGTTAACAGTATCTGCAAGGGATAATCCAAAGGGACCTGCTTCAGCTTCCCAGATCTCACAAGTCCCACTCATAGTTAATGTTATTGGAGAACCTCATCGAATGGTTTTGATTATTCAAGGAACAACGCCCGACAAAGTTAAGAGCAAGGAGAGGGACATTCTTGAAATTCTACAAGATTCATCTACCCTAATTATTGGCATTGAAAAGATATCTGCACATCGCTACCTTACAGATAATGGCACTTTAGATTTAGATTCTACTGCAACAGACGTCTGGTTTTATGCCGTTGATCCCATCAATGATCACATTTTGGATAGAGAACATCCAAAAGTTACCGAGTAAGACTTTTTCTATTTTAAATAATGCAATTTTTATCAGTTAATTTATAATTGAAACGAATGCTATTTCTGTAGCACAATCATGTCACGTGAAAGCTCCAAAAGTATCAGCTACTATGTATCTAGCTCGTTGGGTGTTAGAGCCACCGAAGTTCGAAAGCCAATTACGAGAGCACCATTACCACCCGCTCCTGTAGGTCCATTGGAAATGTGAACAACAATGGGCAGCTTTTCCAGCTGCATTAGTGGCTCTTGCTTGCTTAATTTTTATTGTGAGTTCAGCAGGAATCTGCTTCGTCTGCTACAAGTGGTCAAGATACAAGTAAGAATAAGAATTAAGAATAATTTCGTATTAACGGATGAATCTTCTCAGAAATAAAGCAGTGGTTTATTTTTAAATTTAATTAGCGCGTACAAAAATCAGATGCAACGAATCGTAGTACCGCCACGAACATACGAGCCAGTTTACATAGATCACAGTCCAAGTTTGAAGCAGTATGAGACACAGGTACTTAACATTGCGTGTACAAGGAGAAGAAATTGATATTGATGATTCAGACCTGCAAATGGACCTCAACTTGAGCAGAAATCATATGTATATGGATGGGTCAACTACTGGATACAATTCCAGGGACAGTCTCGTTGGCTCACAATGTAAGGCTGACTTTAATTTAAATTTCTATTTCCTATTTAGTATTTCTGTAGACTGTACATTATGTAGTCTGATAAAATATATTCGATTATTTAGGGAGAAGCAGCAGTCCCAGTTCTCATAACGGTGGGACGCGACCGGCCAGTGACGTGTCCCCTTCATCGTCAAAAACTCCAATCCTCAAAACATTCCAACACCGGCATATGACATCTCATGATAAGTCAGAGCCATCAGTTGTAAACCCTATCTACGAAAGATCCGATGATGACGAGATGTCAATCAGTTCACAAATTAACGACAATGTTCACTTTAGAGGGAAGCGGGATTTTGCAAGGAGTAAACCAACCACAGAGCTCTAATTTATTTTCTTAATTATTTATATGCATTTAAGGAAAATAGGTATAAAGTTGTTATTAATAATGATAAAACCATTGAACAATACAAGTACTTGTATTGTTCAATGTGATAAAACAAACAGATATTACTCTATAATTTATGTTGTCAATCTTATATTCTTTTACGTAATTGTAATTCTTGGCCTTGTTGTGCAAAACTTGTCTATATTGATGAGTGCAAGCTTTTAATTTATATTTACACGAGTTTTATGATAGTCAAGTCACAGCCATTTTAGTTAGTAAAGATTTGTCTATTTTGCTTACGTCTTTCATATTATAATTCCAGTTTCTGAAATGCCATCATTGTTATACCTAATCATAAACGTTTAATGATAAGATTGGTAACTGTTGTTGATAATTATTATTGGTAGTATAGTATAGATAGAAGCTTATTAGAAGGGTCATATTGTATTATTATTGTTTTTAATTTTGAGTTATTGTATCGGGAAAACATGTATAATATTAATTTTACATACGTACTTTAATAAATAATAAAGGAAAATCTGACAAACACAAATAATTTAGCATTTATGTAATTCGTTTTTAAATATTATAGTGTATTTATTACATCATATCGTACGCGCAATGGTACGAATCATATTCTTTTGCTTAATTGGC
>JAANSO010004425.1:0-10115 GCA_036507315.1 Lepidocyrtus fimetarius | reverse complement strand
TTTCATTTTTTAAACCTGTAAAATAATTTCATTACGTGTACAATTCGTAGAACGCGTGATGGCAATATAAACTCAGCAATGGACAAGCAACACACCGACATGTTTTTTGGCTCACTCAACCCATGTAATTCTAATTCAGAAAAAAATTGAGTCAATGTTATTTTTTGCTTACGTATGTACTCAACAAATAAAAATTTGAAAACCAAACAGCAGCACCAGGTAATTCATCTTTGCAATTTTAAGGTAATTAAGCCTACATCAACGGAGATTTTATGCACAAAAAGCAATTGTTTCATTTACCTAGAGCTGGCAGAAAAAAAACTTTACGCTAAAAGTGGGAACTCCCATCTCAAGTCCGACGCATTGTGATAAAGATAGTTATGCTGATGAATTTATAATTGAACATGCTTCTTACTTATCTGATTTTCCCATATACGGTAGTCATATAATTCAAAACACTGGAATTTCCACGGATGCATAAATTCTGTAAAATCTCTGACCACTGCATACATTTCATTCATGTTTTCTACATGGTTCAAAACAAACCTCAAGAACCAGTTATAATTCTGACGTGAAATCAACAAGTTTGCTCGAAAGATCTCAAATTAACGTTCATAATGAACGGAATTATATTATTAAAGTGGCTAACAGGTCATGGGCTTCTGTTTTTACTTTCCTTTTCGATACACGCAATACCTACTCCCATGGGTGTAACAACGATATTACCGGAGGAAACAGAATCCGTAACGACAACAATAGGATTGGGGCAAACTGATAATTTAAATTCTTCGGGCGACATTTCATTTTCTAGATTAGTACAAAATGTAACGGAAACTTCAATTATAATCTTCGTAAGAACAGGAAAAGCAGTTGATGATATGGAGCAACCAGAACAGCAATATCTTCAATTAGAACCAAAAAATAAAAGTGTTAATATAGAAGAGGAGGAAAATGGCAATGCTCCATCGGTAATGAAGGCAAAACTTTCAACAGAAGAAGAACGGTTCATTCAGAATTTTGGCGGAAATGACTCTCCTCCTGCGCCCTCAACAAAAATTCCAAATGTGCCAGATAGCGGTAGTCTAAAGCCAAAAGCGATAGAAGAATATTTTGACTCTAATTTATTCCCTTCCCCTTCGTCAACTAAAGCCCCAGTTGACCCAAGAGACAAAATGATTCAAAATATTTTTGGAGGTGAGTGTACTTTTAAAATATGGAATTATTGCAATAAAATCCGTTTCTGGGGTGGAAACTACCTTGTACCTGATAAACAAAACCCAGGGAAAATGATTGTCAAGCAAAACAAAATCCGTTGCATCGAGAATCCAGTCAGCAACATTTGCCTGAGGAATGGATGGACTGTTGCAAGATGTCACATGCTTTGCATGAGCCAGGTTTGCGAAAAAAACTAAATGTTTTCTACATTTTTTACAACTGTTATTTTTGTGTCAGTAAGTTTTTAATGTGTATTAATTTTAACCATATAGTGCAATATAGAATACAGAATGAATTATGATGACGTCGTACTTCATCAAGGTGATTGTCAACTTCCACTCTTGGGAAGAAAGTAACGTCGTGCTTTGGGAAACTAACTGGAATGGAAAGTTGTTGGTTGCTTTTCACCTGATTGATCTCGTTAGAAATGTGTCCCATGAAAGAAGACTACTTTTAGAGCTACGAGGCTGAAATCTAATGAGGTTGATTAGAATTGCAAAACAGTATTTTAAACTGGTATACCTTCCAATTGTGATATTAATGCAAAGACATAAAAGTTATGAATATAATTTCACAAAGACTATATATTAACCACTTGACTACTTGATTTATGATTGATTGTCAAAAAAATATTTAAATAGGGAATAAAGGAAAACTGCCGAATTGTTCTGTAAATCTCATTTGCAAAATATTATTTAATGATAGGGTTTGGATTCATCAATTTAAAGAAAAACTCAATATACATTTATTCATCTAATTGCATCAATCAGTCATTCATATTTTTTATTTAATAGCTTATTTACATCCTCCTTCATGTCTGCGAAGCTTCAATTTTAATTAAAATCTATGCAAAGAGAAAAAGTTGAACTTGTTTGTGGCATCAAATCTGATGCAAATTATTTTATTTATATTAACATTTTCACGTGCAATTTTGCGCGTTTGAATGCAAAGATCGATTTTTATACCTTATTGCAAGTCGAACTACAAAAAATGTATATAAATCTTTATGACAGTATTTTATATGTTTTCAATTTAATAATGAATTATAATTTATTTTTTATATACTATAACTGGAGATTAAGTTTACATTCCTCTTCTAACCCAAATGTTTACAGTTTTTATCAGTACCATGGCCGTAGCCAGACGAAACATTTGGGATTATGTACCTATTCATCAAAAGAAGATTGGCAAATTTTATACTCGTTTATCCTTACATATTTTTTCCAGTTGTTTCCAACTTTGATATAATTTGCAAGAACAGTGCTATAATTCTATTCCTTTATCCAGACACTGTAATTTGGACTCAACCAGTTGACCATGAAAAAAAGTACGTTTACGGAGCAAAATTTTTGTGACTTACATTCCATTTGAATTCGTTCTCATCAAAATAATAATTTTACAACCGAAGTGTAAAATATTTAAATATAAATAATAAACTCGATTCTGTCTACCATTACTTTAATCCAATTTATTTAAGGTCAATAGATAGGTACGTGGCTGAATGCATAAGACATGCTATTTGCTTACGGTTTTTATTTCTGGGTTAATGTCACTCCTTATAAATTGAGTATATATAATCCAAGAAATTCNGATTCTGTCTACCATTACTTTAATCCAATTTATTTAAGGTCAATAGATAGGTACGTGGCTGAATGCATAAGACATGCTATTTGCTTACGGTTTTTATTTCTGGGTTAATGTCACCCCTTATAAATTGAGTATATATAATCCAAGAAATTCATAAAAACGTACTCTTTCATTATACTGCATTTATATTCAAAGTGCAATGTTTTCACAAATTTCATCCCAGCTTATGGACATGTGATGATAAAAGCTATCAAGACAGTGCCCAACGGGAAGAAGCTGGTTTCAAATTCAAGATCAATTTACAACAAATGCTTAAGTAAATCTACTTGTCAGTATAAGGCTAAAATCTCACTTACTCCTGTGCACTTCTTAATATGACAACTTATCATTTTCTGGTGACGAAGGTGATATTCTATCTCCAATTGGCAAATCCTATTAAACTTGATTACTTTAATACAAATGAATGATTTTAAAGATGTCAAATGTCAACCTCTCTAATTGAGTTAACTCATGTGCCATGCGTCGTCTATCCTCATAATTGTATCTATTATCATGGTAAAGGCAATTTTTAAAATTTTGCATTAAATTACTCAAACAAGCCTCTGGTCCCCAGAAAGAAATAAAATGGAAGTGCCGCTGAGAAGACCGCTCATTTATCTGCATTGTTTAAGCCCACGTTGCTGCCGTTTGTAAACTATAACAGTATTAATTCATTCATTCATTTGAACGATTAAATTTAGAGATAGAATTGCACATTTTGATATATGTAGTAGTGCAATTTGCTAAATATTATGAAGCTTAAGTTAATTGTGCCATTGTTTATACTCAGTGCTTTGCTTCAGGCTTGTCCAAGCGAAGCCTGTCTTAAAAAGATTCGAACTTTAATAAGGAACAAAGTGAAACAAGACAAGCCTGCTGAATTGCATCCAGACGAGTCCTCGTTCATTAAGTATTCCCACGCTGCAGGTAATAAAAATATAAAGATTTGTTTCCCTTGCTAAACATTTTAATGTGTTAATAATTATTAATATGTTTTACCAATTTTTACACGTGTATTTATTAAACGGTGCAGTTAATATTTCTTCCTGGTTTGCTCATAGATGCAAATTTCTACATTGAGATTGTTCAGGATGAGAAAAAGAAGATAATTGTCAGAGAACTGGACTACCCACCTATAGCAATGAGTCAGGTAGCTGAAGGCGAGTTTGAAGCAAAAACAACCGAAATTGGAAAGCCGTTAACTATGCCGAACACGATGTTTCCAGCAACTACTGAAATGATACAACCATCTGATCCACCCCCAATGTCTGAAAAGGGAACAGCGACAATTAAAGGACAAAAGGGCGAAGAGGAAATTGAAGAAATACTATCCCCTGAGGATCAAAGTGTAAGAAATGAATGGGGTGGAAACTGTACAAGTAAAGATTGGAACCGTTGCAATAAAATTAGACAGATTGTTGTCCTTGATGTCATCAAAAATCAATTTCAACACAAGAATTTAGAATTGGATTGCCTACTTCAGCCCATTCTTTGCTTAAAAAATGGCTGGACAGCTAATCGGTAAAGTAGAATGAATATTTTATGAAGGAAAATATGTATGTCTAATTCAACACTACAATATAACCTAATTGATTTCATTTCAGGTGTCACATACTTTGCATGGCAGCGCAGGTGAGCTTGTATTCTTACACAAATTGTAAACTTCTATATTCCTCCTTTTTATTATTTAAAAGCTCCAATAATCTATAATATTTTGCTTTCAGTGTAACAAACAAATTTATTTTAATTGGGATGATACTGTGGATTTTGAAGGCCCTTGTAGATATAGGAAATAGACCCTCGCCTCTAATATAAAACTACGCAATTACATAATATGCTTATACATAAGTTATTGTGTATTTTATTTTATACTTTTGTCGATCAAATAAATTTTTAGGTAATATGAAAATAAATATATTTACACAATAAATTCTTTCAAAAGTTTAGAAATTGTTGATAATGATTTTTTTCATCCTTTACTTTCTTTATGATTTCCACTTCATTTGAGCAGTGGATGACAAGCGTGTGACATAATATTTTATTTTGTGCTGTAGTAATATTGCCAAGCCTTTATTAGAAAAAAGACGAGTTTGGCATAGAAAAAAGCTAAAAATGTGCCAGTTAAAAGTTCTTATGATATTCTACATATAACTACATTGGATTTAGACTTAGACACGTCTTGGAAGGGTGAAAGTTACTAAAAGTATTAAATTGGTAATTTGGCTTTTCTTTTGAATTTTGTGAAGAGATACATTTCCAGAAAGAGCAATGCTTCAAGACAAGTTCAAAGCAATTATTCTTAATCTCGTGATCTTTGTCACTAAAAATAAGGCATGGGCAGTTCCTGTAGGAGATTCCTCTGGAAAAGTGCAAAATGAACTTAATAGAGCACTCTACTCTATTGTTTCCGAAGTAGGCAATTATACAATTACAGAAAATCAGACTAAAATGAAAACGCACGAGCTTGAATACACACCTGCGCTCTTTGAATTGCCAAAAATTGAAAACCCAACCATCACCCCTCAAACTTGGGGTGGTAATTGCACACTCTCCAACTGGAATGACTGTAAACAGTTGGCCACCTGGTTTGGGAAATATGAGGATCCAAAAGATGGAAAAATCAAAGAATATTTACTTGACTGCAAAGACGAGCCTGTAATTTGCCTTAAAAATAGTTGGACAGTAACACGATGCAACTTACTTTGCATGAGTCGATGTAATGTAAGTTAATTATTTTTCCAATTTTATATCATATTTTAGTTCAGAACCGTTTTTAGAGATAGAATCTATTATTCGTATGTTTTAATTTAATTTAGAGAGAAATTCAATACAAATATGACAAATACGTGAAGCACAAAGGAGAATGCAAAGCCCACTCACAAACATAAATTGGGAGTTTGCTTGCATAGAAAACTTAAGTCACTTTTACATTTTAAATGTAGTTTGAATTGACGGCATTTTGTGTTTTTAAATGTAACTTTATTTAATTGCATTTTTGTCTTAATAACATTTATAAACTTTGTAATATAAATTAAAGATATATTTTCTGGGTGAAAAAGTCTTTTCAACAAATTTTATTTTCTCCATTTTGCTAATAATGCAAAAGAAGAATCTATATAATGATTTAAACGTGTATCTTCGATATAATAGTAATGATTGTTTAGATGTATTCTATTAAATAACAATAGTACATACAAGTCCAATAAAACAATAAACAGTTGGATTTCTATCGATAATACAAAGAATATTAATAATCGTTAACTTATTTCAACGTCTATAACTAAGCAAATAACTGTAATGCGAGTAACTCAGTGTTTCCCCTTAAAAGGTACAGTAGCAACAGTATAGCTCGTCCATATCATTAATATTTTAACTAAACATAATTGCATGCCATGTCAAACTATTTAAATAACGAGGTTTTATTCGAAACTTTGACTGTGCGAAGTTTTATCACAGTAACAAACTGATGGTAAGTATTTTTAACATTATAATTTTTACCTAAAGTATTCTTAACATTTTAATCTACATATATAAACGGCGCAGTTGGTCTTCACGAACTCCGCTTCGACAATGAGGACATTCGGGTTTTACAGATAAAGCACCAACAATACAATCTTTGCAATAAATATGACCACAGGGAGTAGCAACAATCTGAACTCCACATTCTTTCAATTCGTTGAAGCTGACAAAGCAAATTTCGCAAACTTTAACAGTTTCGTCCTTTTCATCTGCATCATTTTCTGTATTATTCTGAGGTACAGGTGGACTTGATTGATAAGCAGGATGATTTGTTGTGTAACGGCTACGTTGAGGTTGTGGATCCTCCTCAGAACTAAGATACCAGGCCGCTCCAGCAGCTACAAAATAAATAAATAAATTATTACGTGTTTTAATTATTCAAAATAAATCCACATAAATTAATTATATTTGCCAACCTAAGGCTCCAACAAGTGCCCCAAATCCAAATGTGGCGATATTTTTTGCTGTTGACCCAGGCTCGGACTGACGACTACGTCCAGAGTTAGGCATTTTGAAATAATTTTGCTACAGACGACTGGATACACCTGTGAATGTTCAAAAAAATTATACTTTGAAAACCCAACCTTTAATAATTTATATTTTTTTCAAGCATTAGCTTAAGATATTCTTCAGATCATGATTTGTCCAAACTATATTTCTAGACTTAAATTAGAGAATGTCAAACGGCATCCCATGTTTCGATGGATATGTTAAATGTATACACAAAAACCTAATAAACTCAATCCTTATCTTTCTATGGATTGTTTTCTTTTATTAGGCTACAAGTAATAAATCAATCCTTATTCAATTAAGCAAACGAGCAAACGCTATTTTAGGATATATGTATTGTCTATAATAACCAAACTGAACATAAGAGATATGTTGCCCACAAAAAACTGCACATCCAAACTTCCCAAATAAAAGAGATATCTTGAAATGACAATGAGGTCAACCAAGTCAAATTAATAGTAACCAATCACTCACTGCTATTTTCTAACAATTGTTTAATTCAGTTGGTTGAAAAAATTGTTGTATATAAGCTAACTCAAACTTACCTGGGTTTTATGTAATGAGAAATTAGCAGCAAAGGTTTTTCATCCAAGCAAATAATTTACAAATTGGTGCTTCTTTTAAAATAATTTAATTTTTCTCCAATAATTTGAAAATTGCGTTTTATCGTTTTAAAAACCAACATCTAATAGCACAATGTTGGTGCTGACTCTTGGGTTGTTGGCAACACCACTAAAGCACCAACAAAAGCATCAGGTATTGGTTATATAAATGTAGTTGATTTAGAAAGGATATCTATTAAATTTACTTTACTTTGTGCAATGATGAACTAGTGTGAATATTGCATCTCGAACAGTTGTTTACATAAAGATCAATTATTTTACTATTACACAATATTCCATACTGCACCTGAATCTAAATTTGTACATAGGTCAGCGCACATTTGTATTTCGTTTGTGGATTTAGCAAACGTTTTGTATTAAAACTGCACGTTTTTTTCATATAGATGCATACAGAAACGTATTTGTTTTGTTACGTTTAAATATTATTTTGATTTTGCTTCACAAAAGACCAAGTTAGCCAAGTTGATATCTATTAAATTTACTTTACTTTGTGCAATGATGAACTAGTGTGAATATTGCATCTCGAACAGTTGTTTACATAAAGATCAATTATTTTACTATTACTCAATATTCCATACTGCACCTGAATCTAATTTTGTACATAGATCAGCACACATTTGTATTTCGCTTGTAGATTTAGCAAACGTTTTGTATTAAAACTGCACGTTTTTTCATATAGATGCATACAGAAACGTATTTGTTTTGTTACGTTTAAATATTATTTTGATTTTGCTTCACAAAAGACCAAGTTAGCCAAGTATCATTGGATCGAATCGCTATGATATAGTGTTTAGATATGCACGTGATCCAGCTGCTCTTTTCTGCTCTTTTTTGTTCGAAGCATGTAATATTAACTAAGGTATGCTTATAGACGTTGATTTCAGTAAGGTTCAGTTTATGCATTCTTTTTTATGTAAAATACCTAATATGATGTGCTATGCAGAACTCTTAAAGTGTAGAAAAGGCAAACCTATACAAATGCGCAATAAGAAAACAAAGAGCATAACAACGAGCAAGAAACAAGCTTTTGAATTCCATGCAAAAAACAATAATATTTTGCTGATTAAACTCCGATTGTGCTATGATTTAAATTGAAACCTGAAATGTGTGTCATTTAGATAAATGACTTTCTCCAAATCCCTGCTATTATATCACCACAAACGGATTATTAAATGTAAAAGATAAAATCGATAGCATTTTAAGGATGATTTACTAACTGCAAAAAATTGCATAATTTGACGCAAAAGTATTTGTATGTGTTAGTTTTATTTCATAATAAGCAGGTCTTACAAATTTTTACTTTTACCGAAATTTAGGATAAGCTTAATGTGCATCATTAGCATCAATGTGATGTTAAATGAATTATGATGCTTCTGAACAAGCACGACAAAATATCCGACAAAAACAAAAAATTGCAAATGTGCAATAGATAAAAGTACATATTTTAGAATTTTTATTTCAAACAAGATGAAAATAAATTGAAATCAGCTTTTTAACCATATTACAATGGAAGATATGCATCTGTTTAAGTTACTGTGTAAAAGCATCCAAATTCTACTAATCTGTTAAAAATGTCACAATTGGCTTATAAATAACATAACATAGTCGGGAATTATCAGTGTGGAGTTTCCAGTCTAACAAATAATGTATCTTTAAAATGTAAAAAAACTGATTTTATTTGTTGTAGATAATTGCTATTCCCTACTTTTTATGTACATTATACTGTACATTTTTATTTTACAAAATTACCATTCATGTGACAATTTACCACGGGAAATTTTTGTAATTGTAGTTCGATATTTGCACAGAATAATTTATGACAATGTCAATAAACGACAATTAAAATTCAATAGGAATTTATAAAGTAGAAAAAATTAACAAGCTAGGGCTAGTATATAATAACAAGAACAGCACAAAACTAGCAATATTTTTATTTTACAAAATTACCATTCATGTGACAATTTACCACGGGAAATTTTTGTAATTGTAGTTCGATATTTGCACAGAATAATTTACAACAATGTCAATAAACGACAATTAAAATTCAATAGCAATTTATAAAGTAGAAAAAATTAACGAGCTAGGCTAGTATATAATAACAAGAACAGCACAAAACTAGCAAAAAAGCTAGTTTGACAAATAAGTAAGATTGTCTGACTAAATGACTTTGTGTTAATAGATTAATGATTTTAATACGTTTTCGGTACAATATTATTAAGTATTATTTTGATATAAACATGATACATTTAATTTGAAACAAAAAGTGCTTTATAAAAATTTGTGACAGATACGCCAACATATCTTCAGTCTTGCAAAATGATTGAACTTTGTAATGGATTGTTTTTAAATAAGAAGACAATAGTAACAATTAGTTAACTTCCAAAAATTCTGATATACACTTTAAATTAAATATGAAATACTATATTACTAGAATGAAGGATTAATACATACATGAGTTTTGCTAACATTAGTACTACTACATAATATAAGTATAATGATATCTCGAGGAGTAAATGAAGTGTACGATTATGCAGAGACAAGTTAAATACTGATAATTTCAAGTCGACACAAAATTAATAATATTAAACTTTTTAAACCATGTAATGTTCTGCACCTGAGAAA
>JAANSO010004424.1:0-10115 GCA_036507315.1 Lepidocyrtus fimetarius | reverse complement strand
TCGGGTGCTGAGTAGTTCGGGAGATTCGGGTGCTGAGTAGTTCGGGAGATTCGGGTGCTGAGTAGTTCGGGAGATTCGGGTGCTGAGTAGTTCGGGAGATTCGGGTGCTGAGTAGTTGCCAGCTAAAACAATGTTTTTAATGGAAACGTTTTTGCAGTAGTTTGCAAATGCCTCGACATTTTCCGAATCTCCCGCCAAAACAGTTTGATCCGGTGAATTTGTAGCTGCGTAGTCCAACCAGAATGTTGAATTGTTTTGTTGAAACTTTGCAATATGCTTGTCCACAGTAGGCTTATCTGCCCTGATAACCAACATCTTCCCTCGTGGAAGGGCGTCAATCAACCGGCTTCTTTCTGCAACCAATTTGAGAGCGTCTGCAAAATCCAAGACACCAGCTGCACAAGCTGCCGCAAATTCTCCTAGACTGTGACCTACCACGTAGTCAGCAGTGACGCCCCAAGACTCCCATAGTTTAAGCAAGCAATACTCAACAACAAAAATTGAAGTTTGGCTGTAAAGTGTCCTGCTAAGTTCAGTTTCGTCTTTCCCCCAAAGAACGTCACGAATGTTAATTCCGTACTGCTTGAACAAGACTTCGTGACAATTATCAAAATGATTTCGGAAGACTGGAGAGGTCATGTAAAGGTCAAATGCCATGTTTGGATACTGGGAGCCTTGTCCTGTGAACAGGAAGCAGAGTTTACTTTCATTTTCTTGCAGTTCCCTTTGCTCAAATGATTTTTCTTTGAGGATTTTTCCAGCTTCAGCGAAATCTTTTGCGATGATAACAGCGCGGTGTTGAAAGCTGGCCCTTCCCTTGTTTGCAGAGTATGCCAAATCAGCAAAATCTCCCTGTTCCAATGAAGCCTTTTCACAAAGATGTTTATACTTCTCCAAAAGTTTGTTCATTGATTGTGAGGATTTTGCAGAGATTTTGAGAATATGCTTTGGTCTTTCAATTCCATAATGAATTTGTGGCTTCGGGACTACAGGTGGATCCTGAATGATTGCGTGACCGTCTAATATTAAAAACAATAGTTTTATCATTTTAATACAGATTCTATTCCACACGAAAAAATTCAATTTAAATTAAAAAAGACCTGTTCCGCTGATGCCAAATGAGCTAACCCCTGCCATCCTCACTCTATTGTCTCGTTTGGGCCAAGGTCTTAACTCCAAAGGGATCTCCGCCGGAATAGCTTCCAAATTAATAGCGGGATTCAAAGTTTTTAAATTCAAATGCGGAGGAATCTTTTCATTCTTCATTGAAAGGAGCACTTTTATTATTCCCGTGATCCCAGATGCTGACTCGGTGTGGCCAACGTTTGTCTTGACAGATCCAATTACAACAGGGGCAGCTCTCTCAGGGGTTGAGTAAGCTTTAGCGATTGCAGCAACTTCCAAAGGGTCTCCTAAGGATTTAAAATCAATTATTTAAATATTTACTCCTACATATTGCAATAATAGAAGGGTGTGCTTTTGTTTTCATTACCAACTGGAGTCCCGGTTCCATGAGTTTCAATATAGTCCACTTCTTGTGGCTGTACCCCGCTGTCCTTCAAGGCCATCTTCATGGCTAAGCTCTCACAGTGAACGGTTGGAGTCCCCAAACTTTTACTTATACCTTCTTGAGTAACCGCAGATCCACGAATCAAACCCCAAATGTTATCTTCGTCCTTGACAGCATCGGAGAGCCTTTTTAAAATTAAAACAGTGCAAGCTTCAGCTCTTCCGAACCCATCAGCACTTGAGTCAAAAGTCTTGCAGCGACCACCTTTTGACAACACAAAGCCCATGGATTCAAAATCAATAGGATGCAAAAGCAAGTTAACTCCACAAGCTAGTGCCAAGTTTGTCTCGTGTTTTTGCAAACTTTTGCAAGCCATGTGCACTGCAACAATGCTTGAAGAACAGCCAGACTCAGTGCCGATGCTGGGTCCGGTTGTTTGAAAGAAATGGGAAAGCCGGGCAGCCTCGGTTGCTAAAGAAGTTCCCATGTATGCTCGAAAGTTATTAGGTCCAGGAACTTTTTTAGCAAAATCTTGATAATCCAGAATCCAAGAACCTACAAAAAACCCTGTGTTGGTTCCATAGAGACTGTGAGGGTCAATCATGGCGTCTTCAAGGGCTTCCCAGGCCACTTCATGAAGTAATCTTTGTTGTGGATCCAAATACTCCGCTTCTTTTGGACTAAATCCAAAAAATTTTGCGTCAAATTCATCAACTGGGAAGTCAAGAAAGCCGGCTTCGATACTACGGTCATAGCATTTGGAAAGGGATTGCTCTTTAGTCCAACGGAATGGTGGGAGAGGTTTGATCCCTTCCTTGCCATTTTCCAACAACTCCCAGAATGTCTCCTCGTTGTTTCCTCCCGGGAGTCTAAAACTCAATCCTACAATGGCCACTGGCTCGTTACCCATTCTAGGTAGGGCTTGGTTGATCTAAAAGTTTAAAAATTCAATTATAATTTTTAAAATTAAACCTGAATTCATTATTCTTCAACCTACCTTCGGCGCCAATGCACAAACTTCGGAGTGAACTTCAAGACAGGTAACTACCGCGTGCTACAGGATAATTTTAAATTACAGGATCAATTGTCGCAGTCACCTAAATATTAAGTTGTTCAGTAACATTTTATTTAAAAATACCTTCTCCACAGGGCCAAGATCAGAAAGCAAACTTTTTAAAATCTCCACTTGAACGTTTGTCGGGTACAGGCCGGAAAAGGTTGCAATGGATGCCTTAACATTTAAACTGAAACGAATTCATTAAGTATTTTCATTAAAACATTGCCATAAAAAAAGAAAATACCTCTTTCCACGTTTTTCTTCCAAGTTGATCCTAACAATGTACGTGTCCTCCACAGTTAAAACGTTTCCAAAGTTGGTTTCCATCCAGTGTCCAAACCAATGTGAAGAATCTGTTTTAAAAACCGAAATTTAATTATTTCGACCAAGTTTACATTTTAAATATAAAACTTCTACCTCCATCCTGTTCTTTAATCTTTCCAGCATCCTTAGCACTTTTCTCCAAAGCTCTAGCAACTTTCAAATTAGTGAGACACACAAACATTGAAGGATCCAATTGGCCAAATTCATCTCGACAGACAGCAAAAGTATCGTACTTTTCAAAAATGTCGTCACAGTTTCGCAAAATCTGAAATTTATTACACGAATTTAGCAACCCAACATGGAAAAATGCACAATTTAAATATATTTTAAAACTCACGATTGATTCCGGAGAAAGATAGACGCATTTTGAGAAGAGTTTCAAGGCAAATACTTGCACCTTGATGTAATCCTCAAGGTCAAATCCATTTGGGGTCCATGGTTCAATTACTTGAACGATGTCAAAGATGTTTTCCAATTGTTCTCTTTAAAATATCAAAGTTATCAAAATAAAGAATAAAGTTTATCTACCAATTTTATATTTTTTCTAACCTTAGCTCTTTGGAGAGGTTGGTGGTGGTTATTACAGCAATCGGTTTTGAAGTGAATACTCGTCGCAAAGACCCAGCCAACACAATGGCTTTCTCAACGTCCTTGTCCCCGACTGCTGAAGTCACCCAGGCGTGAATTCCGCGACCTGATATCACAATTTGCAACGTTTATTCTAATGTTTTTGACCACTTTTTAATAAATTAGTACAATCCAATCTTAGCTTACCCATTTTTAACGCAGATGGTAGCGAATTTCTTTAGCGTCACCCGAAAATAAAGATCACAGGTTTAGTAGGACACAAAAAACAATTAAGAAAAACACAGTTTTGTTAAAGAAATTAAAGAAAATAGGTAACTCAAGCTGCTGCAAATTGCAACTGCGGAAAAATCCAATTACTCTACTTTTATATTAACGAAATTTAATTTGTAAAACATAAAAAGACAAAGAAGTGAAACAATGACTTTAAAAGGTTTAATTATTACAGAAATTGTTGCTAAATTCCCGCAAAACTTGTCCTTATTAAAATTAATTTGAAGTTATCCTGGTACTGGAGATAATTTAATATTTTCAATAACAAATTTGTAGTTTTCATTTAATATGCCGGTAACTAATAATTATGATAATGACGATGTTCCAAAAATCATTAACTTTGGAAATTTTAGACCATTAAATATCCATCAAAAATTTTACTAATATTTTTCTTAATATTTTAATGAGGTTTTCACACGTAGTATGAGAAAGCAATATGTACTTTTAAGAGCCTGAGAAAATTTGAGATATTGTTTTTAACAATGTACTAGTTTCATTTTATTGCTGGCTTTTTTAATGATACATGTTACAAGTTAGGTTTCACATAATTAAAAGGGAAACATTGTTTACAAGCAATAAAGCATACACTGTCTAATTAGTAGTAAAATTATCCTAAAAATTCATAACGCAGTAGTAAAGAGAAAACCATTTCATTATATTTTAATGAAGTCCTGCAAAGTCATTAAGGGCATCTGCAAGTTTCCTGGGTTATGCATATCATTTTTTTAAATCACGTGTTAAATCATATTTCTTGAACAAACAAAGCATGAGACAATAAAATTATTCAGTTTATAAATAAATAGCCGAAAATTTTACTAGATTAAATAAAAACAGCGAATACAAAACGGTAAATTTAAATCCATGTTTTCAGTAAATGTTTATGCAGTTTTGGTTTTGTGCTGATTACTCCAATGGCTTTGCTTGATGACAATGAAAAAATAAATCTTGCTAATTAATTGCTCAGTAAATGCAAAGTCATTTAATTCAAAACGATGATGATGTGTTTATTTGACGAATTGTTTACAAAAATTGAACTAAATTTTAAATGCCAAAAAAGTGGGTTGAAATCATTCATTGCCAATAATAGGGTGTTTAATTCGTGGATTCATTTTCATCTTGAAAAATCCAGATGCTGCAGAATCCCCCAATTTCCCAACTTCCAAGTAGGCATCCTCCGCAGTGACTTTCTTTGGATCCGTTGGAAACAAAACGGTCAAGAGGGAAACCTCACCCATGATTCCCGCCTTCATGTTAACCCCAAATTCTCTAAGAAGCTTGGCTTGTTTGCTGTACCTTGCCAATGGGAAGATTGTTTCTTGCAGAAAGTCAGCGATTTGCTGACGAGTTGGAGGCTTCTCAATGAACCAAAATTTTGTGGAAAACTTCGGCTCCTTTGCGACCTCCATGTAGCCAAGTTCCGCTATCTTTCTGAAGAAATAGTGGCAAAATCCGATGTGCTGGTCGGGAATTTTAAACTCGGAAAGGACTTCCTTCGTAGTGAACTTCTTTCCTGCTTCCGGCTTCCAACCGAGTTGGTACAAAGCGTCGAGAAAGTACAACTTGGTCGCGTGGTTTATATCCTTGTAGATGTCCACTTCATCATCGGATTCGTCCTCTGAGCCAGAACTTTCTACATTTGGCTCTTTCTGAAATAATTTTAAAAGTTTATTAAAAATAGTTAATGTAGGTAAGGTAAATAAAATCTTACAATTGGTTCGGATTTAGACGTCCACATTTTAACTTCAAGGTTAAAAAATGCAGGATTTTTTAAATGGAATATGTGTGTTGGTTGATGCAGAGATTACTTAGAAATGGTTGAATTTTGAACTTGAGGGAGGTATTTATGATTATTTTGAAGACTTGGATTTTCCTCACCAGACATGGCAGTTTTTTAATGATGAAAACCAGCCAAAAAAACAATTAGGAATATGGGGAAAATGTTACAATAAAATAAAATGACTGAATTTCTTCTAATTGTTGGAAAAATCACTTATCTTTATCGATTAGACACTTGCTATTAAATTATCCTTCTGGTTTTACAATTAAGCATTTTGTACTTCAAAATTATCTATAGCAGGTTTCAAACAAGGTAAAAAGGTGTGAATTACCAAAGTATTACAATAGCAATACTAAGTTAAAAAGCGTTTAAATTTTATGCGACTTCAAAAATTAATGATGAACGCTCATTATTATTTTATTGCTTTTTAAAAATTTTATTCCTTAATATAATGAGATTTTTACCCGTGGTGTGAGAAAGCAATAGGTAGTCTAATACTTAAGAGCATGAGAATGTATAATTATTTTAAATACAGTACTAGTTATATTTTATTGCGGTTTTTAATGATACAATGTTGCAAAATTAGGATTTAAATAAGAAAAATGATTGGTTGCAAGTAACAAAACATCGCAATATCTAATTAATAGTAAAAATTATCGTGCTTCTCAGCGCGGTAGAAAATTGAGAACCCTTTCATTATTTTTCTGATGAAATCTTATGAATTTAAACGTTTGCAATAGATTTTTAAAAATTACGTCATCA
Organism: Lepidocyrtus fimetarius; assembly: GCA_036507315.1. Classification (NCBI taxonomy): domain Eukaryota; kingdom Metazoa; phylum Arthropoda; class Collembola; order Entomobryomorpha; family Entomobryidae; genus Lepidocyrtus; species Lepidocyrtus fimetarius. The sequence goes on along the minus strand of JAANSO010004424.1, from coordinate 3,827 downwards.
AGGTCATTGTAAGGTTTCCTGGGTTATGCAATCACTTTGTAGAATTTTTCATTGAGCATAATATGTCTTATGAATTCTTCATTATTTTGATTTTTTGCCAAATTTTGTTTTAGTTGCATGTAAATAATGTCATGAAAAAATAATCAAATAAAAGAAAAATTTGTTGAAATATTTTTAAAAATGTAATTTATTTAACTACACAGCTTGCTTGCAGATGATTAGAGTAAATTAATAATGAAAAGAACAATTAAAATCCGTTAAGTACAAAGAAATGGGTTAAACAAGTCCGTATTTTTCAAATGCTCTAGATCCCATTAAAAACTGAATGTCTCTTTTAATTGAAGCCTCGGTATTATCAACGTCATCAATATTAGGGATGAATTTAGCCATTTTGTAATTCTCAAAGACAAAATCACGCCCTTCTAACATTTTCTTATAAGATTTGAATAAACGACTGGTTAACAAATCCTTAAAAACATTTTCTCCCCGGTTGAAATAAAATTCCTGCAAATCAGCAATTGGAAGCGGCTCATTTTTAAATTTTCTAACTTTCCCTATAAACTTCCTAATGGAAACGGTTTTAACATTTATGTCGAAGTGGTTGGGGATGTGGGTAAGGGATTTAACAGTGGGAAGAGAGCTTTTACAAACATTGTAAACATCAGGTGGCGCCTCCGGGTTGAAAAACACCTCCAGGGAGAGTTTAGAGTAAACATCGATTGGAAGGATAGGCGGAGGAATTGGTAGATCGGGGAGGTAACCTAGTTTGAAAATTGTAAGCAAACCGAGAGAATATTGATTTGTGTCGTAATCACACTTCCCAGTTTTGCTGTCCCCGCCGAATATCCCAAACCGAAAGACTTTAACGGGAATTCCAAGATTTACAGCTTGTTTTAGCAACTGCTCCGAAATAAATCTGCTGATTCTGTACCCAAAATTCCAATTGACCTCGTCAAACGTTCCGGGATCTTGCCAATCTTCTGAGAAACGAATTGAAGCCAAGCTTGTAAAACTACAAACGAGTGATGAAGCGACAAAAACACATTTTAGATATTTATTTACAACAAATTTTAAAATATTTGAAGTCCCAATGACGTTAACCGCTCTGACAACGTCCTTTCCAGGTTCTTTGGAGTATTCTCCAGTATAATCCGCTTTGACCCCGAGGTGTACAACGGCGTCAATCCTTTCAGATAGGGTTTTATATTCATCACTAGTCAGGCCAAGGTTTTGATCGCAGATGTCTCCGGAAATGCAAAGTATTTTGGAAAAATCAATTTCTTCAATTATTCCAGTAGTCTCGAGTCGTTCCTTGAGTCGTTGCAATCCCGTCTGGTCTTTGAATTTTCGAATTAAGCAGTAAATCTTCTTAATTTGGGGGCGTTCACATAGATCTCGTAAAACATATGGACCCAGCATACCAGTAACACCGATTAAGAGTATTGTTTGGAGTTCAGAGAATTTTTTTGCCAGTTTGATATTCCCAGCTAGGTGGACATCATTCGAGAGTTGACAATCTTGTTTGATTAAATCTTCCAACTCTTCCATTTTTGTAGAATTTTCTAAGTTTTTACATTCCTCTTGCTCCATTGAAATTTGAGGGGTGTTCAATATTTTTGCTAGAGCGGTTAAAAATTAATAAAAATGTATTATTTCACCACCAACTTTATTTATTTTCATTTTAAAAATCAAAAATTACCCATTTGTTTCACTTGATTTGTGATTTCTTCTTATTAAGCAGAAATAAACCTTTACTGTTTAGGATCAGTTTCAAAACGCAACTAATTTGCAGGATATCATTAGGCTAGAGCGGTCAAGAATGAGCAACGGAAATCATTGTGGGAAAATGAAACACTCTTCTTAAACGTGTGGGAGAAATTACTTATCATTTGCAAGGTGATTACGTTTTCACCAACTGAAACTTCATTTCAATGAAACAATCTAATGAAAAGCGTTTACTTAATATGTTTTACATAAGGATAAAACAAGTTGTAATTTCATCACATAATTATGGACTGGAGCAAAAACGTAACGTAAAAAATTCCTTAAAATTTTAAAAATTATATATCTTGTAGAACAAAAAAACGTTAAAATAATTAGGGGACCTACTAAGGTGCTTGTGAGAGGTGAAATGAAAATATAAATCTAGTTGGATTTCAGAGTTTCAGGTAAAAATGGGAAAATCTTTAAAATTTAAGAAGATGTGCTATTTAATTAGATAAATCCAGAAAGTAAAATTTGATTGGAAAACCCTAGCAGCAAGTAATTTTGTGAAAAAACATGAAATTGATCTGATAATTATGAACCCAGGTTTAACAGATAAAAATAAAAATTACTCAATGCTTAAAATGTAACTAGTTTTAATGACATGACAATGCCAACTAGAATTAAAAGCAGCTTAAAATCATTAGCGGAGCTATACTTTGTAAACAATAATTACTAAAGGAGGGATAATGATTAGCTTTACTTATGGCAAACCGTAAAATCCTTTTATTTAGAGACAAGTTATAGCTACAGGAATAATTATGTTTATGCTTCGCCAAATCCTGGATTTTCAATATTAACCTCACTTTTAGTAAACGATTTTTGAGGAAATTATTTGCAAATTTTTTTCCATGAATTTTGTTATTTGAAGTTTGTAAAAAAGTTTTTTTATTCCTCTAATAAAACAAAAATGTTTTGCTAAAGTTAATTATAATTATTCAAATTGTTAAATAGAGTACTTTAAAAGAAAGCTTCCTCCATACCCTTACCCAGTGATTCGTTACTGTTAACAAGTTAGAGTCAACCAGCTATTTTAAATATAGATGTTAGTTAAAAGTATAGGTTTGTTTAGTTAGAATTAACTTTTAAATGTACTAATTTTATTTCCATAAATTGCAGGATAATTGTCAACCTCTCGCCTAATTGCTCCATTTCATCACAAATTATATAACTTTTTACAAAATTGCGAACTTCATAATGTTGAATTAAATTCGAATTGGTTTACCACAAAACAACAGATTCTATTACAGAACACGGATAAATATCCGCTTGGACCATCAGAGTTGACCTTCTAATTTTTGGTAACTCCAACTAATCGTAAGCAACTAAAATTCTCAAGTAGCCCCAAAATAATCATTAAATTTCTGCTTACACAATAGAACATTGTGTGTCTCTATATGACTGAAAGGCAGAACAGGGGATTTTGTAAAAATATATTTTGTATATTAATTTTTAATTAACTTGCACATCTTTGGCATCATCATGCTGACTGTAAAACATTCCAAATGTATGCTCTACCATTTTGGTATGCTCTAAAAAACAAAACAAAAATCCAAACCGGACACAATTTTCGTCAACTTCATAACATTTTCGATTCCCTCGTGATTAAGAATTTTAAAGAAAAAATTGTAGAAGGAGCACTTTCTTCATTTTCTACTTCATTTTCCAACGCCATGAAATGCTTTTCTTTTTTCAAAATCTTTGCATTTGCTTTTTCCTCAACTATTTCATAAAATTGCAAAATTGGCCGCTCTTTAAACAACTGCTCAACCTCAAGGGAATTGATAATTAAATATGAATGATCGTATTTGATAAAAACATTTTCAGGTTTTGGCTTCCTCCGTTTGCTTGCAATGTTTGGCCTTGGACATAAAATATTTAAAGATACGTCATCAACAATTGATAATTATCAAGTTACAAGGTTTACATGTGTTCACTGGATATTCCAAACGTGACAAGTTTCAATAAAAGGCAGCAAGCCTGCTTAGACACTTGCTCGAAGTTTGCAAAAAAGCAAATTTGCATGCGAATTTTTGTATTCTTCGGTTTAATACTTTTACTTT
>JAANSO010004423.1:0-10115 GCA_036507315.1 Lepidocyrtus fimetarius | reverse complement strand
AATACAAAGTTTGAAAAATGTTGGGTACCATTTGCGCATACAGTAATTTGCTACTTTCTTAATTCATTTCTTCACAAAAATAACTGGACTCCAATTCCTGCAATTAATTCTTTTTGTGAAATTCACTCACTAAAGGACATAATTTGGGTTTGCGTGGGGAATAATTTTTTTAACGTTTTTAAACTTTTAACTCGTGAACCTTTTAATTACAACGAGGAAGAAATCTTTGAGTGTGATTTTCTTTTTGTTTTATTACATTACGGTCAGTTGGATTTGGTTAAAGAGGGTTTCACGTATTTTGAAAAATATCAAAAAATAAATTTAGAAACAAAAATTTACATACTCTGTCATGTTGGAATACTCGGAAATTATTCCGTTTTTGAATATTTTTGTAAAGAGAAGAACTTTGAAAAGTATTTGTTGGATGACGTAGGGAAAAAAATACTCGTTTCAATTCTACGTGATTCCGTACTTGATCTTGAGAACGTTGTTAGCCAAAAAATTCTAATAATTTGTTATATCCTCTCTGTATATCCATTTTTAATTAAAACTATACCTGTTCATGCTTTCCTGAATTGTCACGTTGACCTTATTTGCTGTTTAATTGAGCTTGGTCTGGATGTAGAAACTCAAGATGATTTTGCCAGGAACACTTCAATTCATTGTATTATTAATTCTTCCATAACGAACAATCAAATTTTAAAAATAATTGACTTAATTCCGCTGGATAAATTTAAGAAACTAGTTCAAATAAAAAACAATTACAGACAGACAATTCTCAACAGAATAGTGGCAAATCTTGATGTATCTATCTCCATTCTTGATCAATTTAAAGCTGCAAATGCAGATTTTCACTCTTGTGACAACGATGGAACCAGTTTGTTAATGATAGCAATTATGAAAGGGAGAAGCATGGAAATTGTAAAGTATTTGTTGAATGAAGGAGCAAATCCAAACCATGTCAATAAAGAGGGCATGTCAATCCTTTTCATTTGGAAGAATGTGAAGAAAAGAGACATGTTTATTTTAGAAGAACTAATCAAAACCGGATGTGATGTTTTCAGACAAGAAAAAGGCCTCACATTTCTCCACGGTCTATTAACTACTGAAGATATTTTGAGTCTGGATGATTTTCACGCAGTTGCACAAATCTTGATTGCAAATGGAAAAGGAAAATTACTAAATACAAAGTCAGAAGCAGAACCGAAATTATCCCCTTTGCAACTTGCAGTTAGAAACTTGAAAATGGATGAAAAAACCGTCACTTTGTTGAAATCCGTTGAAATTTTGAGCTTTGGTAAGCTTATGGAAGAGGAGCATTATTTTTAAAACCTTTTAAATTACACTTTGTAAAAAAATCTTCACTTTTTAGCTTATACTTGTTTAAATAAGATTTGCTTGGAATGGAAGGCAACTTGTTAGTGACATACCTATCTAATTACTATCACTAATGTCGTATACTTTCAAATTTAATGTACAAAGTAGTCAAATTAAATTAGTTGGTGAATATAATGCTGTCTTCTCGTTTTAAATTGTAAACTGAAAAACTAAAAATTAAAACTTTAAATTTTCAATTTATTAGAAAAAATTTGCAGACTTTAACCTGCGTCATTTATTGCCATAACTTCAACTAAGTTAGTTCTTTTGATAATTACGCGAAATAAGCAAAACTGCTTTTAATAATCATTTTACACCTTTTTAATCACTTCCTTTATCGCTTTAAAAAAGCATAAAACAAAACGCCTTTAAGTCTTCATCTTTATCCACGGGTCATTCGTTTTCTATTTTGGAAAGCTTTTCTACAACTCGGTTATTCTTAAAGGGAGGATTGGAGGGGAGAAGAAAAATCAGTCCTAAGAAAAAAGATTGAATAGAAAACAAAACAAAATGAGTTTTTGCTCGAAACGGCATTTTTTCGTTGTTTTAAAAAATATTTGTATGAGGTGAAAAATTACATTTCAGGATTTACATTCCAAACTACATGTAAAAAGGTTTAGTCTTTAATGCCATAATTTTACAAAGGCATGAGTTTTATTGTTTTTATATGACCAACGCGACTGATCATAATTAGTGTAATAAGTGACTACGGTCCACAGAGTTCATTCAATTTACATTGATTCAATGATAATCAGAATTATTGCAGCGTAGTTGGGTTTCCGCATCAAAACACTCATCATCACCGGGGCTTCTGCCAGGACAGCAAAATCCAAACAAAGGTAAAAGTTTGCATCTAGCTTAACATAAGAAAAAAACTCATGTAGATTTTTATGATTTTCAGGAAAATCCCTTGCCTGCTCAAAAGTTAAATAAACAGAAGAGATGATTTATTATTTACTCCTTGTATTTACATTAAAAACTGCTGCAATGATGAGTACATTTTTGTAAATTACCACTTCAGAAGAATTGTTGGATTTTCTGCCCATAAAAAAACACACATGTTCCGATTTGCATACATTTTGAATGACTGCGACTCACAAATACGAAAAACAAGTTTGTTGGAATTCAAACCTGATTAGAATATGTTTGAAATAATAAAATTCCAGTGATTCATTTTCATTTCAGTAAGTTATTGTAAGGAAAGAACTGTAACAATTTTTGTTGTTTTTTGTTTATTTTTGGAGTCATCTACCTTTATAAACGCAAATTCAACAGAGAAATGTTTACAAAGTGTATTCGCAAGCGGTCAAAAATGATAAGATTGGCGACACAGTAAAGCCATCCCTGGAAAGCTGCACATTTTTGCAATTCAAAATGCCACGGAATATATTCTTAATAACTGCTACGTTAAGTAAACTTTCAGGTAGATGAAAAGGAAAACAACAAACTTAATTGTTTTCGTTTAATAATTTCTTTTTTATTTATTCAAGAATCATATCTGCTCTCATTCCTTCAACACAATACCGTTAAAAGATTTTGTGCAAAAACACGATTTCGTAACTTTACCCATTTTTTAGAAATATTAGTCATTTATCGATGATGTGATATCACATTAGGAATTATATCTTAACGCGGTCATACTCCTCATATTTCAAATTAATTTTTCAACCGTGGAATGACTCCTCACTGAAAATTGTAATTTTGATGGCAGTAGTAGAGATTGGTGATAAACATTACGCAAACGTAAACATAAATTTTATCAAAAATTGAGGATAAGTTTACATTACGTTTTAAGCAGTCGAATATAAATAAATATATTTACTGATAAGATTAAAAATAAGCTGAGACGGAACGCAGGGGGCTCCTTCAAAGCATCAAATAAATAAGATAATTTTTTGAATATTTAATATTTGTTTAATCCGGGGGAAATAACTGCCTTTAGCTCAATGACAATTTTATTTTTGGCCAGTATTCGTGCAGAGGTTGCTTTACAGTGCTAAATCCTTTGTAGTGTTGCTCTCTTGGTTAATTATTGGAAAAATAATTTTCAATTATTTACGCAAAGGTATTTAACAAAGCTCGTGTGGGAAGGAATAATATTATGTATATTATAACAAGTTTAAGACAACAAACAATTAAATGAAAATTGTACAATCTCAAAAATTAGTTGACTCAACAAGACAAGATCGATACTCGAAATCGGTAGCAGAAATATTCTTTATTGGGGAGTACAACATTCAAAATGTCTAATATAATCATTGCTGGTGAAGGTAAAAGTCTAAAATTATTGCAAACTTATTCCATAAAATTGTCTCTTCGCAAGTAATATGACATAGGGTTTGGATATTTGTTTTGTTTACAGCAAAGCGGAAAGTGATTGCAGTTTTAAGAGAGTCAGATCACTTGTCTAAGCTTTATTATACTTGGCCAGAACTTGCTTCGGAGTTGGAAGTTGATGAAGTTAACATAATAGCTCTACAAGATGGAATGCTTGTAAAAACATGTTCCATATGGAAGGCCGTGTCAGCAATAATTGAAGACTGGGTTTCAAGAAAGGGTTCCGCTGCTACTTTGGATGTGCTTGGTTCTGCATTGGAGGAACGCGGCCTCAAATATATTAGAGGTAATTACTCAAGAGTTTTAATTCAACATCTTTTAACAAATTATTATAACGTAAAATTATTTATTTGTATTGAATAGAACGGCTGGAGAAAGAATTTGGCATTAACAAAGAGCAGCATGCAAATAATGTAAATGAGACTTTATTGAATGACACACTTCCGGAAACCATCCCATATTCCATTCCAAGGACTTTGGTCTCCTGGTACATTCTTGAGATTGAGAAACTATTTGAAACGGCAGCCATGATAAGTGACGTTTTCTGCTTCACTGGAATCCAGAGATTTGAACTTGCCAATTATGTTAAAAACAGTACGACGGACAACTCATCCATGCAAATCCAAATGCAGCAGTTTTCTACGAGATATATTATTTTGGATAGGGACACTCACTTCACCAAAATTTGTAGTAAAACAAAGGAACCCGTTCACTTGATAGAATTTTCCCAGGATGATGAAGACAGAAGTAAGAAAATTGCAAAATGGGTTCGATCCACGGATAATATAGATGTCATTCAACGGTCAGTCAATTCTAACTCGGAAACACAAGAGAAACTGACAGAAGAACAATTATTGAAAATTGTTAAGAAAAATAAAAACCCCGTTTGCTTCTCTGATTGCCCCGGAATGGGTAAATCCATTCTATTAATAAACGTTGGGCATAAGCTAAGAGAAGAATTTCCTGACAGGATAATCGCGCATTTTGAGTTAAGATTATTTGTTCAAAAAATGAAAGACTTGAAGTGTCCTAATACAAAATCAACATTGGAGTCAGTTTTTTCCCAAACGTTATGTCATTCAGCGTCAAGCAAAGGAACTGAGAAACTCAATGAAATATTTTCTTCGGACGAAATAAGAATTGAGTTATTGCTGGATGGCTTCGACGAAATCTTTCCGGGGGATGTCCCCTTCTGTTTGGAGATTATCAAGGATATCAACGCTCTAAAATACACAAGAATTTGGATAGCTTCACGACCACATTTCCTTGAAAGGCTAGAAAATGTTTTGAATGTCCTTGGTTACAATATTCATCCCTTTACTGAAGAAAACCAAATCCAATTTCTTTCGTCGTATTGGTTTTCTCAAAATCAACTTCTTAGCAAAATAAAATTAACAACATTGGCGGAAAAAACCCTTGAAATAATTTCTTCGCAAGTAAAAGATCAAAACTTTGCTGGAATTCCTTTACGTTGTTTTTTAATTGCACAAGTATTTGAGGAAACGGCGATGGATTTTTGCCCGGTTGAATCTGAACATCAAGAGCTACCAGAATTATTGACAATCAGTTCAACTTTTGATTTATTTACGAAAATGATCGAATTAAAATTTCGGAAATATTACAGTACTTATGGAATAACAAAATACAGACAAAGTGCTTTGACCAGGATGCTTATGAAGCTCGCTATGGACCTAATTTTTCCAGGACAATTAGGAAAGTTAAATGCAACATTTGTGAACTTGGAAGTGTCCGTTAGTGATCTGATTAATACAGGTCTGTTGCTGCGGCAAGGGGCGGATGATTTAAATGGAATAAAATTTGTTCACCAAACGATTGCCGAGTATTTTTGTGCGAAATTTGTTTTCGATTCAATTAAACAATATGAGAAAGGCAAGGAATGGATAAAAGAACGAAAGGAATTCCTTTTGCTGGAAGTTTTACGATTAGATTCGAATGCTTTATCTGTTCTTTCACGCGAATTCACTTACGAAGACTCTGATACTACAGAATACTGTTTTAAGTTATTTTGGGAGTTTGCACTTTCAAGTAGTTCAGTATTATTTGGTGAAAACGGAACAATAGAAACTGTAAATAAAAAATGCTTGGTGCCATTTGCACATCCAGTAGTTTGTTATTTTTTAAATTCACTTCTATACAAAGAACGCTTGACTCCAATTCCCGGAATTGATTCTGATTGCGCACTTGCCTCCCTTAAGGAAATAATTTGGGTTTGTATGCCAAATAATTTTTTAAACATTTTTAAACTTTTAACTTGTGAACCTTTAAGTTACTACGGAAGTGAGATATTTGACCACGACTTTCTTTTTATTTTATTACATTACGGTCAGTTAGATTTTGTTCAAACGGGTTTCAACTGTTTTGAAAAATATCAAATTTTAGATTTAGAATTAAAACGCTACGTCCTCAGCCATGTTGGAATACTCGGGAACTACTCCGTTTTTGAATATTTTTGTGAAAAGAAAAAATTTAAAGAGGTTTTGTTAGATGACGTAGCAATTCATATTCTTGTTTCAATTATTAACGACTCCGTTTCTGATGACATAAACGAAGGGTGCAAAAAAATACAAATAATTAGCTATATTCTCTCTGTAAATCCTTCCCTTGTTAAAACTATACCAGTTGATACTTTCCGTCAATGTCACGCTAAATTATTACATTGTTTGATTGAGTTAGGTCTTGATGTAGAAGCGCAAAACGAATCTAGTGGGGATACAATTTTTCATTTTATAAATAATATTCAAGCTACAGTTAATCAACTTTATGAAATAATTTGCTTAATTCAGTTTGATAAATTTAAGAGACTCGTTCAAATAAAAAACAACAATGGAGAGACGATTCTCTTTAATTTACTGGCAAAATTTGATGTATCAATTTCCATTCTTGATCAATTTAAATATGCACATGCAGATTTTAATGCTTGTGACAAGTACGGAAACAGCTTGTTAATGCAAGCATTTGATAATCAGAATAGCGTGGAAATTATAAGGTATTTATTGAATGAAGGAGCGGATCCAAACCATGTTAATAAAAATGGTAGTTCAGTTCTATTTGTATGTGAAGTTTTTTTCGGCAGAGGTACCTGGGAAGAATTAATTAAAGCCGGATGTGATGTTTTCAGACAAGAAGAAGGTTGTACATTTCTTCACAGACTATTAAATTTTCATCGATTTTCTTTTAGTGCGGATGATTTTCGCGAGGTTGTTCAAATCTTGGTTGCAAATGGGAAAGAGAAATTACTTGAAGCAAAGTCAGAAGAAGAACCCAAATTAACGCCTTTGCAGGTTGCAGTTAAAAGAGGTAAAATGCATAAACAAACTGTCACTTTGTTGAAATCCATTGAAAGTTTGAACTGTGATATTGATAAACTTTTGGAAGAGGAGGTTCCGAATGATTCCGATTCGGATTTTTTTCTGTTGGTATGATTTTATCAGTTAGAATGATAACAGTACAGAGGTTTTGCGTTGGATGGAGTTTTAATTAATTGCATTTCAATCCTTTCAAATGACACCTTGCAAAAAACTTTTTACTTTTAACTTACTTATTTATTAGGATAAAATTTTGTGAAATTAGCAGATAATTAATTTATTATTAAAATATTTTAGTAATATATACTAATAACTTATGTAGGTATTATTACCACTAATGTCTCAACTTTTTGTTAGTTAAATTTTCAAAATAAGAAAATAAAATTGGTTGATAAATATAATTTTGTCTTTGGGGTTAAATTATACTAACTAATAAAATGCAGCAACCTGCTAAGATACTTGCTTGAAGATTGCAAAAAAAACACAAATTGGCAAGCAAAAGTTCACTTTTGGTTTAGTACTGTTAATGCCAACGGGGGAACGGGACAGACGGACACTCTTATCTCATCAAAAACATTTGATGAGATAAGCAGTACAGTAATATCTTCAGAACAAACTTCATGCCGCAAAAAATATTTTGCCCAGAGACTACTTATACAAAGGTGAACTCATCCTAAAATTTTCAAAAAATTCTGCGCCTCCGGTTCCGCCAGTGCTACTCTCAGTTGTAAAAAGTTGTTACACGCAGACTTTTATTATGCTTAATCCAGTTTTGATATAATTTGAAGATAAAAAAGCGATAAAAATGTATTGGACTTGCTTTTGCTAAAAGCCACTTGCAATCAAAAGTTTTTACATTGTAGTTTTTATGGAATACTATTTTAATCTTGTATAAAAATCCTTTTTATAAGTCAATTTTATATTGATAAAATCTCATACCTTTCTTAACAGAAAGAAGACAAAATCAATCAATTTTAAAACTTTCCAAAGAACACTTCTTAAAATATTTAATTCTCCGGCATTGTTTGCTTGCTTATGGTTCAATATTTTAGACCGAATTATAAAACCAAAAACTTTTCTTGACTTTTCTTTGTAAAATATCGATATTATGGATTTTCTCGAGGAGTCCGAAAAAAATTCTAAATGACAGTGGCATTAGCTTTGCAGCTTTTTGCAGCATTTTAACGTTTTAAAATAAAGTCTGAAACTATTTCCTGCAGAATTTTAACTGGTTGCAACTTTTTTTAAAAAACTAATCAGGATGAGTAGCTTAATTAAAAGCTGGATCCAAGTTCAAATCTTCCTTGAAAAACTATTTTCTTTCCCAATACTTCACAAAGATGATTTTGGCCTTGTTTGGAGTTGCAAACCCCGAAAAATCTGGTCCCAAACATCTGAGAAGTTAAACTGGGGCAACCTGATTTACAAAACCTGCACAGCAATCGCCATCGTTTTAATGTTTTTCTCTATTTGGAGGACACACTGGGCATTGAATAAGTTCCACGACGGACACTCCCGGGAATTAATTCTGGAACAACTTGGATTCTATTCTTTACTAGTGGCAGTTTCATTGATTTGCTTGTCGGCATTTAAAACAATGGAGGATAACTCTGAAGAATTTGCGTTTGTATTACCAGAGGCAATCAAAACCTTTCAAAAATACAAGTTTTCTGAGGAAACTCCTGTGGATTTATTAGTTTACGGCGTTAGTATTATTTCAATTTTGTCATTTACCGTGCCGTTAACTTTTTTGCCTATTTTTCGAGACTACGATCCATTCCAATTGTGGATTCGTTTCTTTTGCGATTTATTTCCTGAACTAACTGAAGGATTTTTGCTAACTTGTGTAATTAAACTAGGAACCGTTATCCTATCAGGATTTATTTTCTTTTTTGGAAGCTCAGTTTGTCTTTATTTATTAATAACCTGCGTGGTTTTCATGTGGGCGGTTTACAAATCTGTTTTAGCCCTTTCTTGTGAAAACCTAAACTTCAGTGAGTTAAAAAGGCTGCACAGAATTATCCAAATTTTGCTTACAATCGCAATGGAGATTGTTTATTTATTTGTTGACTCGTTAATCTACGTTGGGGTTGCCCTTTGCATTATTTCCGGGACTTTCGCAATTAAGTTGAAAGGAAAGCTGCCAAATTTACTTTATTTTTGTATCGTATCAATTTTTATTCTTCTTCTTTTCGGTATTTACGTACTTGTAAGGTTGGCCGGGATTCCGAACAATAAAGGAGAAAGGTTTAGGTTGTACTGGAAAGGTAAACTTGTGAGGAAAGTTGAACGGTTGGAGTTGAAATCTTGTAGGACAATTGGGTATTGTTTTGGCCCGTTTAGACCGTTTAAAAGAAAAACTTATTTGACAGTGATGGATTCCGTGGCAACGAGCATTGCTTCTTTTTGTTTGATTTAAATTTCATAAGCTAACTCACCTAGTAACAAAATGATTGCAAAAAAGTTAAATAATATCTACAACAAGTACAATTGTTTTGCCATAAATTCTCGTATGTAATAAATAATGCATTTTTACTTGCAAACCTCCAACAAAAAATTACATGTATTGAGCATTTCTTTGTTGCCTTTTTACACTTTTGATACAGATCTTGACCCAAAAAGCCTAGAGTGGTACGCTTGGGTGTCAAGTTCAATCTCTTTAATGTATTTTACTCTTACAAAAATAATGCGAAAGCAGCTGACAAATAAAAATTGAACGAGATTTTACTTCTTTTAAAAATATTTGTTTAGGTCATTGCCTTAATTTAATTTTGAAGAGCACAGCTTCCAAAAAATTATGTTCAAAATGGAATTGAAAAGGGCTACAGCGACGCTAAAATTTAATACGAAAGGTTGCTGTTTTCTTTGTTTGAAAAGTGAAGACAATTACGAAAAAGAAATTGACAATGAAACAAGGCAATCAATTTCCATTCGAGATCTTCTCCAACACCTTCAGATATCTTTAAACGGCTTTCTTTTAAAAGAAGACGTCAAGGTGGATCTCTGTAACTCTTGTGAAAAAACCCTGAATGGATTTTCAAACGTGTTTGAAGATCTTAAAATAGCCCAAATGAA
>JAANSO010004422.1:0-10117 GCA_036507315.1 Lepidocyrtus fimetarius | reverse complement strand
GTTGTTCTTTTTAATCCTAATCAGGATCTTTTGTTAGTTCTACTACTGTGATGATGATTATATAAAACCAGAAAATCTGGAATCAACATTTTCCCATTTGATACTTTGTTGATTTTTTGCGTCCCTTGTTCAACTGTCAGTGAAGCCAATCATATTAAAAATCTCAGCACTATATGTACTCTGAAAATTCTCACGTATGTTTTAGAAATTGTATGACAGCATTTCTATATGCCATTCGTCCTCGGTCAAATCCGTGATGACGCCAGAACTATGCACGTCTGTTAATACAAGCTGCTATGCTAATTTTCATAATTTTTCAGCAAAACTTTCATTGCGTCCGATTTCCATCATAAACATTGACAGCGCAATAACAACGCCATTTCTATGTAATTTCTCAGCATTACCTGCTTTCCTGCTGTGTGTTTTAAAAAGAAAACTATTTTAAAATTTTCTGATCTACATTATTATTATCATATTTGTTTTGTTGATAAACATGAGAAAGAATTTTAAGTGAAAAACTATTCTATAGTTTGACCATGAACTGTTCTTGTCCTCTTACCTTGTCTAATATTAGCCAGTGTAGACTTTACAAGATTTAAGTAATAAGTTTTTATTTTGAAGATTATGAGAACAAAACTCAAGGCAGTTACAATATAACGACTTTTTAATATAAGTCAAGCTGAACGAATTCAAATAGAAAGTACAAGGATCAAGAGAAATTGCAGTTGGGGGTTGTATTAAACATTTCCATTTCTTTAGATTTTCTATAGAATTTTTTGTATATTAGGGTCGTGGTGGTAATAGATGACGACAACGTTGCAATTGCTTTTGAACTTGAATAATTTTTGGCTGAGGATGACATTTTCATGTCAATTTTAATGGAAACTCTCAACATTTACATAATTCAATGGAAAAGGAGGCTATCCACTAAACGAATTGTATATTTTATTGAGTGTCTTCATCAAGTCAAAATAAACGTCGTCTTATTCACTCTCCCATATCTTCTTTAATCTAAATGAATTAATGTTGGCTTGATGGCACAGAAAAATATTTTGGCATTAGTAGAATATCTTAAAAATGGTTGTTGAGGGTAAACTCAGGGCAATTTGAACCAAGATTTTCCAATGACATCAACATCTATTCCAAAGCCAAGAAAAAAACGGACAATCTTTTAACAGCTTTTATTGAATGAGTCAACTGTCCTCCCAATGGGTAACGTGCTGATTAGCATTGCTGCCTAGCAAGAAGCTAAATATTGCAAAGTCATTGATAGCGACAACTTGGGTCGTTCAATGGAAGGTCGTTATCCACTATTATCATCATCATTTAACATCAACACCAACTAACCAAAATAAAAGGCATATTATGTGACGACAATAAATGCGATATGGCATAAGGATCAGTATTAAATAGTGCTGTTTTATACCACACTACATCATCATAAGCGATTAAAATAAATTATCAACACCAACGCGTGTAAATCAACGAATCGCCGTTAAAAAACTGCAATTAGCATTGAACAATTTGCAAAAAATTACTTTGATTTGTTTTAATAAAGTATATTCATTTTCAAAGCGAGTCTCTTCTATCGCTGATTATTTCGTCGTATATCATTATAAAGCCATTCAAATAGTCAAGTCGCCATATAATCCTTCCAAACGTAATAAAATAAAAGGCCACACACGCTTCCTCTCAATTCTAATGAGATTTTATCCTTATTCTAGTACTTTATGTGGAAGATCAAAGTAACGCGCAGTAATGATGTTTGTGAGGTACACGTGCTCTAATTCCTAATTCTTTTTGATTATCATTAGCGAATAAACATGCTTCAATCTACTCCAGGAAAACATGTCCTCCTTCACAATCTACCAAAATGTAAGATATTTTAACATTTTGTTCCTTCGGCTCTCTCTGGTGTGATAATCACGTATGCTACTCTTTGAAGACGCTCTACAAGATAATCCTTCTGAGCTAACTGCACGAAACTGGCTCTCCGTTATTGACAATGATTATATGCAAAGAAATATGGTGCGATGATGGCAAACACTTTTATCAATCATGAAAGCAATCGAAAAAGATTGAGTATGCATACAAGCAATAACTGTCTGAGTGGGGGATTAGAAAGGAAAAAATAAATAGAAAAGTCACATTAATAAGAAGAAAAAAACGGTTTGGAGTTTGGTGGATTAGAATAGATATTCTGTAAAGTTCTTTCCTAAACTTAATTTAAACATAAAAATCGAAAGCTGCGTACATAAGACTTGATGTGCAGTCTATGCGTATTAAATGCGTAGTTTTTAACTGCTGCCATTAAAAACGATTATAAACTATACCATTCTCCAATCCAGACGACAGACACAAGGCATACAACAGATATTTTTGGCGAACAAAAAATTATGCTAGTCTAATCGTAAAATTCATTTTAACACAATTTTCAACGAGTGTCATGTCATGAAAAAGCAAAAGCAGGGGAGCAA
This sequence comes from Lepidocyrtus fimetarius, assembly GCA_036507315.1. Taxonomy (NCBI): domain Eukaryota; kingdom Metazoa; phylum Arthropoda; class Collembola; order Entomobryomorpha; family Entomobryidae; genus Lepidocyrtus; species Lepidocyrtus fimetarius. The sequence continues at coordinate 7,640 of JAANSO010004422.1, read as the reverse complement.
CGGCAGATGTTCAACACTCTATTTTTGCCACTTTTGTTCTATAAATCAAGAAAAACGGCTCTCCTGCAAACAGGCATCTGCAAATCAACCAGTTTTTCATAATCATTCATGTTTAATGAAATAAACTGGATTTATCCACCCCTCTTTGTAGTAATCATTTTGTTGCGAAGGGCTCATGACCCCTCAAAAGTTCTTTGTTTGGGTTTAAAATACCCTTTTCCTGCGTACACCTTTCCTTTCCCTGTTCAAAAGGTAAACATAAAATCAGGTAACAAAAATTCCTTTATTGGACAACCAAGGAGAACCCAAACTAAACAGGCTGCAAGCAAACACCTTTTTTCCAGCAGTTTCTTTTTGTTATTATCATCATTATTTTCATGATTGTATCACCATCATGATTCTTAAGCTCAGAATAACAACATTACCGAAGACATCTGCTCTTTTCCAAACATTTTTTTAATATTTTGACTGCAACACTGGAACAAAGAAACATTATTCCGGTTTAAAAACACTAAGCCAAAGCGATATTCTCTTTATCAGAACAATTTTTTTGAAAGTGCAGACAAAACGTAGTAAAAAGGGAGAAGTGAACACATCTTTATCATGCAATAGTTGTTCCTTTATCCCTTTTCATGATTATGATTCTTATATAGCTTTTTGAAGATAATGATGGTGGAGCAATGATGATGGCATGGATCTGGTGTTGCTATGCTAAAGAGGAAGCAACGAAATCCCTTTTTTGTCTTTGTTCTTCGTCTCTCTTCTACCTCTTCACTCCTCTTCCTCCTCCTTCAGCCGCACCGTCATGCCATCATAATCATCATCGCCATGAAGAAGCCAAGTACTTTTGCCATGAAAAATCTCTCTTTATATCGTCTCTTCTGCCAACAAAAAAATATCGTAAGGAAAGAGACGAAGTTGCAGCAACCAGCAGGAAACCAAACAAAGAAGAATTTTGCCCAGCAACTAAAATGCACATTGAGATGGCGTAGGAACACGCACTTTTGTTCCTGGAATGTAGTCTCTCTACACAGTAAATAGTGAGAACAACCTCTTTTTTTAAATAATCATTCCATTGCCTTACTTATATCAAGCTTTTAATAAGCTTTTCTCTTAAAAAGAAACTTATGCATATGCTTAGCAATTATTATGGCATCCTGACAAAACAAAATCTTAACAGTTAATGTTATTGAAGCAGATGCTGAGCTCCTTTTACGTTTCGTTTCCCTTCGAGAATATAAACAGGATGTTTGAGGGCACAAAAAGATCCGTAGACGCATTGGAGAGAATAGTTTAGAATTGAACCATGAAGGAAAAAAGTATAAAAATGCCACAACTATGTAATTCACCTCTCCCTGACTAATAAAATAAGGCGTCAGAAACATTTTACAGAGTTTAATGAATCTGTGAAGTGCAAATTCGGCAAGGGTTTATAGTTTTCGCGTAGGTTTTTAATTTAATGCGGATCCCTTCTCTTATGCTTTTAAAATTTGCAAAACAAGTCTCATTTAGCACAAGGCTTCAATGGATAGGATTATCGAGCCTTGGGTTTAAGGAAATAAATCCAAAACCTATCCGTCCGAAGCAGGGCTTTTTTAGGATAATAAAATTTTGTTGAGCTCCTCATCCCTGTTCTGAAGTAATGTTTTTATGGGTCCCACCATCTAAACTTAACGGATGGGTGAGGAAGGAAGCCTAAAAAAGTATAGGCATATCAAAAACATTTCTTTCGTATAAAGCCAACGCTCGTTTCCTGGCTAAATATATTGACTATATGCTTACAACATTTTGTTGCCTCAGTTTTTATGCCGTTTTATTGGCTTTGTGCACTCACTGTATGAAAAGGCAAAGGGATAACATTCATTTCATCATCAGGAAGCTCAACTGTGAGAGAAAATACGAAAGCTTTGGCTATAGAGGGGGAATGATAGTGGCATGGCGGTGTGTGGTAAAAATGCTTGAGTAAGGGAGATGAAGAGAACTTCACCAATAAACAAAGAAACCAGACTAGAAACAGAGAGATATATACCCAGAAAGAAATATACTACTTGGTTTTGTTCAATTTTCCTACTAAAGTCATTACATTACCAAAGTCAATACTAAATAGAATGTTTTTCACGACACTGGCTGACTATCCAATGGAGTAACGATGATAATTTTTGATAATGATGACAATAATGGAAATGGTATTCACAGAGAGTTTTGAACTTATCTATTTTCGCTTCACCAATTTATTCTCAAGAAATACACCTGGATAGAAAACGACAAAAAAGGAAAGTATTTGAAGAAATATTCCACAGTATAATCTCGTGTTAATCTTTAATAAGTTATAGATTGAGAAAACGTTTTACTGGCTGCTACCAAGTAAAAGCTAAATCAGATTAAATTTTCTAGTGAAATTGTAATAATACGGAAATGGATAGACTTAAATACTTGGAAAAGGGTTCAGGAAAGGACTAAAAAGGCTAATCCTTCTTTAGAAACACACTTCTGCGAAATGGAAACCTGAGAGCCTAAGGGAAAAGAAACCCTCAAAGGGAGTTTTTTCTTACAAACAAGGTGACATTTCTTAAGAAATGGTTATATATAAATATTTATGAATTTTAGATAGTTAAGGGACTAGTTTCAGTTTGAAAAGCTCGTCTTGCAAGTATAAACTTGGTAGAATGAGAGGAAAGGACCAATTTTCTAAATTGTTAACAAAATGGAAAACCGAACAAGGGTCGGTTTATTCAATTAGGTATGTGTTGTGAAAGGACTAAAAAGGCTAATCCTTCTTTAGAAACACACTTCTGCGAAATAGAAACCTGAGAGCCTAAGGGAAAAGAAACCCTCAAAGGGAGTTTTTTCTTACAAACAAGGTGACATTTCTTAAGAAATGGTTGTATATAAATATTTATGAATTTTAGATAGTTAAAGGACTAGTTTCAGTTAGAAAAGCTCGTCTTGCAAGTATAAACTTGGTAGACGAGAGGAAAGGACCAATTTTCTAAATTGTTAACAAAATGGAAAACCGAACAAGGGTCGGTGGATTCAATTAGGTATGTGTTGCAACATATTGGTGGATTGGTGAAGACAAGGGACATGACAAAACACTCCATTTTTCTGACGTTCAAGTAAATGCTTGCAAACAAGTGATGTTGACTGATAGGCTTTCATAATATTCTATATGATAACAGTTTGAAAGGTTGAGAATATTAGGCTAGGACTAGGTTTTTGTATCAATATTAAGCCAGCTTTCTGGTGTCTGGTAGATCGTTCGGGGTTATGTACCCTATAGTGCCCAAAAAGTGTTATTGTTTGTCCTTCAATTAGTTCAAGGAAAAGTTTCCACATGTAACCCTTTCCTAACTTGCAGACAGAATTTGTATATTTTTCGGGCTTTGCAAAATTAAAATGTGTTGAAAACATAGCAAACGAATAAGATTTGAATAACTTCTCAAGTCAGCACTATGAAATCAAAAAGTTACCTATACAAGCTTATCAACACAATATTTTAAGTTTACGCATTTTGTCTAATCTTTACCTGAGCTTAACGGAACTTGTAAAAAATCGCTATTTTCTTGCAATTTGCAATACGCATCTGCTCGAATTCGACGAATTATAGCGGTATCGACGTTTATTTTGTGATAATAATGGTATCACCGCTGTTTTCTGTCTCTTCTCACACCATTAAAGAATAATGATTCATTGAAATGATCAACTACTTTTGCATTATAATCGTCTTTTGCGTGAATTCGTTTGCAGTTAATCAAAAAAATAAATGAGAAGAAAGTCTGCTTTTACTCTATCACCAATCAGTTTATTACAGTTGGTCGTGTCGGTTGAATACAATTACTGTATCAGAAAAGAAAGACTCATTTAACTATTAATCGAAGGGCCCCGTCCCATCACACTTTGAAGTGAACAGCAGGCAAAATAATGAGAGGATGCAGAAGCTTGGTTTTATGCACTAATGTGTGTGCTTTCCTCTCACATTTACATTCATCCTCGTCACATCATCCCCATTTTATGACGACAAAGAAGTAGAGAGAAGGGACGTTTTTAAAAACTAGTTAGATAGATGTAACAATCAACAGCAACCAAGCAAACTGCAGAGAAGAAAAAGTGGCTCTCTTTGTTGTTGAATCATTACTACATATAAACCAGCAACAAACGGACGCCTGTCTTGTTGCTAGGCCAGGTTGGCTTCAGCCTTATCATCGTCAGCATATGGCCTTTACTCGTCCCCAAACAAACAACAACAATGCAGCGAACCAAAAAAAAACTTATTATAATCCTTCTTGAAAGCTAACGCATGATACGAAGAAAATAAAGAGAGGTTGTTTCGTCCTAATACTTCGTACATTGTGGTAATAAATGCAAACAAGAAATTCTCATCATGAACATGTAGAAAACCACAATGAGAAAGAGAGGAGAAACGAGGCTGACAACAACAATGAAATATAATATGTGCATCACAATATGACTAAATATTGTTGCTGTTGTTGCCGCTGCACCAGCATAAAATTCACTTGATTGCATTATTATTACTCTGTTGGATTGTGTGCCAACGCCAAAAGCGTATAACAATGATGATAGAATATGTTAAATGAAAATAGAACTAATGTTATATTGCTCACTTTAGAAGTAGCATTGTTGAGCGTTTAGTTTTTATTGGACTCGTTTGTTGATGAGAAGAGTGATGGCGTCTTTGTCAGTTATGCTATGTGGAGTAGCGTTGCAAAAATATTTCAAAAAGGCAACAGTTGACGCCATCATACTCCTTTTTGGTTGGGTATTAAGGAGGGATGAAGGAGTAGCAGAAAGAGAGGCAAACGATCATAATATTATTTTGTTCGTGCAAAACTTTTGTTTTTGCAACCTTCTTTGCAACATGATTGTGAAGTGAGAGAACAATCGAAGTGAAGTTTCTTTCGCCCTTCACTGCCAACCAAAAAATTAACAATCGCGATGTAAACGAACTATGATCATTTTTAGCCTTCTCCCCTTCTCATTGTTAAGTATTTTTGTTGGCAATAATATACTGATGATCATAAAGGTTGGTTTCACTTGATTCAACATGCATGGCATATGGCACGGCATCATTTAAATAAAACTTAATTATGAATATATCCTTTCCAATTCTGATTTTGATTAAAACTTGTTTTAAATGAAGGAAACTTTTTTAATCAAAGCTGGTTCAACTCTCACATCCTTCATCAAACTTTAGCCTTTGAATTTTTTAACAATCAACAATTTTTCCTGTAGCGCGTGTTAATCATTCAAATAAATGTATTCATAAAGAACTGTTAGCCTTAAAATCATGGAACAAAGCAAAATTTGTCATTCTTTTATAAGAAAAATATTCCACGTTGACAAGCACTTAAAAAGGATTTACACGACATTTTCATTCTCTCGTATAAAAATATTAAAATACCATCATCATATTTCTTTACGTTTTTGCTGCTATTTCAGAACACTTTGGTAAAGTTTAATATAATTTGGTCCGTACCAGTACAAACCGTATTTAAGAGACTTTTGTAGAAAACTCAACCTATCCTGTGGCAAATGGCACTTTTTTATATTCCATGCTTGCATGAACTCATAATTTTTTTACTCTAAGGTTTTTTACTAGCCTTTCTTACAGGATTGTTTTTACGATCTACACAAACTTACAGTGCGATAAAATGCAAGCAAAATTCTGCCATTTAGAATTACTAGTCATAGTACTAGATTTATTATTTTTATGCATAAAAGTAACAGGGTACAACAAAACGGTCAAGATATTGAGATCGAGATCAACTTGGTTTAGTACCAAATCAACTTTTCTAATAAAATATCGCAATGAAATTCAGTTTTGCTTATTTTTTATACAATAACACGAAATAAAAATTTGTTTTATACAGAAATAAAAAGTATTCAAATAAATGTTGAATACATTTCATGTGTGAATGTAATAATTTGTCTATAAAATTATAATAAGTGCAATTCTTATTATAACTGTGCGTACATTATCATTTGTATGGTACATGTGATACATTAATTGTATTGTTAGCGAGTTGTAAACCAGGAAGCTATTTTCAACAAGAGTAGCAGCACATTCTCAGATAATTTCTGATAGTGGTTACTCATTCATATAGTAGACATCACTGTAATTTTCCTGATTTCATGTTATAACTTTGTAATAACTTTGCTTAACTGTGTACACATTATTTACTCAAGTGTATACAGCCTTTCAGTTAAATTAATTTCTTGTGTGCGTTATTATTAAAAGAAACCTTTTCGTCTTTGATGGCTAATGAAAATTACAGATGGAAAGATGCATTGAGCGCAAAACAGACATGTAGCGTGTGTAAAATAAGAAAATTATAAAAGCAAGAATTAAAAATAATTTTCGTTTCGTTACCAGATACCAGACCAAGAGTGGAATTAACCGATTCCGTTGGATTCATGTCTTGAAATTAATCCATTTTAAAATTATTCTCCTCGGAGTGTACTTTTTGAAGTCATGTATTTTGCGTCGGAATACTTTCATATATTATTTATCATGTTGTGAAACAATGAAATTACTATCACCACTTGACAAGCGAAGCAACTACGCACTTGCCACGCAAAAAAATCCTCGTATGACATTAAAAGCTTATCTTTCATTGAAAAATGCACAATATGGATGATTAATACTTTTGGAAATAGCTATACGCACTAATAACCTGCATTTTCATAGCTAAATGATTTAAACTCAAACACTGTTTTTTGCTACCACTTTTAAAATTTCTAATCTATATAACAACTTGATTTTGAATGTGTAATCTAGGTAAACACCTCTTACCGCTATTAATTACTATTAATTAACTACCTCAATTAATCTCTCATTTTCGGCTATAAAAATGCTTTTATATACTATATTTGGATTCTACTATATGAACTCATTTAGTATGTATTTTTTACCTGGATGAAATGTGTAACGCTGGTACAGAGATGTTTATAAGGCAGCAGCAATGAACGAACTAAAGTGAGCTCAACTCTTTTCGTCTTTGTGTAGAGCAGAAAAACGTCGGTATGTTCAGTTAAACTGAGGGAGAGAATAGAATAAGCCGTTTTTTATTATTCTTCATCCTTCTACGTTACAACTATCTATACAAAAGGAGTATGATAGCTTTTCTACTTTATGGGCATTATGAGAACAAGTGAAAAAATTAGATATGGAAGCCAAGGATAGGATAGGGGGTTACCTAAAAACGAATAGCGTGTGCGACCATTACAGTGATGGATGGCATCATGCGATGACTGCGATGTATGAGTAAGCCATGTTAGAAACCATAGTTGAACATTTCAAAGTTTTGCTCACCCCTTTTTGAATAAAAGCAAATTGTGTTACGAAAAGGTGTATTTGTGTGCAATATGGCAACAGTGTTAAGAGTAACATGGAAGAGTGCGATTGTACAATCCACAATAGCAACAACACTTCCATGCCTAGAGCAAACAAAGAAAATTGTAACATGATTCATAATATGTAAGTAGCTTATACTGTTGTGGTTGTTTTATTCAGCAACGCTGATACTGCAGCGAATTTGCGTGCTACTCTCGTTCTCATTACAGAATTCTACAGAAATACTGATCGAAGGAAGAGACTCTTAAAATACGTTTGGCTATGTGTG
>JAANSO010004421.1:0-10117 GCA_036507315.1 Lepidocyrtus fimetarius | reverse complement strand
AAGGGAAATATAAATTATGTACCCAGTCAACAATTAAACATTTTCTTATTTCCGCAGTTCCTGAATGGAACAAGAGAAAATACTCGAGATTGCATTCAGCGGGCAAAGTCACTAATCACACCACTACCATACATATACATGTCTTGAAAGTAAAAGTTTGGTAACTTAAAAAATCCTCTCCGACAAATACCTGACAATAATTCGTTGGTAAATCATTAAAACAGCATCATCTAACATTAATGGATCAAATTACGTATGTTTAGTTGCTAACCGCACAGAATAGAAGTTTGTTTGCCCGATTTGTTTTAGATCGAATCAGAGGTTGTTTTCCGCTGGGATTATCTACACGTTTACTATCAATTACTTCTTTAGGATATAGCTTTATCGACAACCATGATTGTTATCAGCCATAATTATAATTAATAGCATGAATGACATTGAGGGCAACGTGAGAGTCAATGTCCTCGTTTTTTGCATTGTTTCTCCTGTTTATGTTGATGTTTACATATGCTTGATACGCTTATTATAACCTTGCTTGCCAATAATAATGATGATGATGGTAATTGATATACTTTTATCATATCTTAATGATGACTTCTAAGGACCTTCTTATTGCTTTTCAATCATTTTCATAAAACATATTAAAAATATAGGTCGAATTTTTAATCAGCTAATTAATATATTGCAAAACAGACGACAGACTTAAATCAATAATTTATGTAATGGCATTTCAAAGTTATCAGAAGTTTTAGGGTTATTGTATTGGAGCGGTATGGGTTGTGTAGTTTTCTCCATTTTGGTATAAAACTATGTTTGGTTTAATCATTTAACTTTTGCAAAGTTTTGTAATATTCTATATTTGCTTAACTGCTAAACTCTTTTTCTACATTTTAGGAGGTTACTACTATTTGAACAAAAGAGTTACCTATGCTAATATATAAATATTTAATGTCAATTGAGAGTTGCTCGTACATAAACTCTGTTTGCATACTGAATCAGTGTTACTGATGATGTTACGCAAGAATGAACTTTGTTGGCAAACCAATAGTTTTTGGTCAATCCAACTACGGGGATAGCTTACATGATGATGACCACAGGCTCCGGTTACATCGACGTGTTTTGTCTATTTTTCAAGTATTTTCTCATAAAACATTTGGAAATCGAAATTAAAATATAATCCGTTTAACCGCAATCATGAAAAATAAAGAATACTTTGTAAATTTTGCCGGAAATGGAATGCTAAAATTAAAAAGAAATTTCCATTTCTTACTACTTCATAAGTACCTACTACCACCGGAATGAAAGCGAAAATATTAATATCTTTTTAAGAAATTAATTAATTTTCTTCAGTTTTCCAGCAACAGTTCTTCAGACAAAATGTGTCGTTATAGTCCTCTGTGACTTGCTGCTGTTTTATGCCAAAAGTCAGAGATTAAAAACATGGAAAGCATAAGTTTGTATGTTATAATATTTTTCTTATAAAGCATGCATCCGGCTGGAGTTCTCATAACTCACCTTGATCTCTTTGTCGTCAGTCTCTCTCCTCTCTTGTTAGCAAGTTTTATGCCTGGAAGCTTTCTTCTACGTACATGTGTGCATCAACTGAAACTGCAAACTTACAATATTTCTAGAGCAAGAAAAAAAGATTTTAAATCCAAATTTTTTAGCCTAGTAGCGTACATTTTGCTCATTATTTTTCTAACGAATCCCTTTAGTTTTGAAAGTGCCTGAAGTAAATTTTTAAAACTAGCTCTGGTTTCAACTTTGAGAGATTCTATTGAAATTTTGTGCCATCTACTAACGCATCGTTATGAGAGTTTCTATTGTGTTTCTCTGGTATTCAAGAAGATACCTTGGAGCACTTAAAAGCAAAGATAAGTAAGTTTATTTCCTCAAGTGCATGCATGTGGCATCGCTACCATTACCATACTACATTTAGGTTTCAGAGAGTTACTCAGAAAATAGTAATTGAATTAGTTGAAGTTGAATATCTCGATCTCGTATTTACGTTTTAGACTTTCTCCTACTCCCCAAAGTATTTCCCGATGACTATTAACTTTGTCTTTCTTATATAAGCAGTCCCTGTTATTTACAATGGTTCAAGTATCCCACAATGTCTGATTTTCAAGAGCTTTAACCCAACAAAAAAACTTACTATATTGTATTACTATGTACTCATTCCTTTAATCACCGTACTTTGTATTCTTAATTTGCCACCAAGATAAAACAAACGTTAGCTTATAAAGTTAACTTTGTCGTGCTTTTTTTAAAAAAAGGAGATAAACTTTGAGTGATGTTGATGGTAGCCTAAGCATGAGAAAACTATAAATAAGCAATTCAACTTTAGAAACTCCTGCTTGCAATTTTCTTACAACATGACAAACAAATTTCAATTACATCTTTGTATAGATATAAAATTATCTCCATGTTCAATGGTATAAATATAATTAATTGTTATATTGTATCCGCGTAAATGATATGAAGGGAAATGCAATCACCTCTCACACGTACCGACGTGACATTTCTATCAGTGTTCATAGTTATTTTATGTGTATTTTGAATTGGCATAAGCAACAATAGAGCAGTTTATAAATAAGAACATTTGATGGACATTGACAATGACATTTGAATGCAAACGTTTAAAAGAAAGTTACTATCGAACGGACAACTGAATCCAAAGCAATTACAAAACGCAATATTTAATAAAATTAATAGCTGATAGAAAAATACAAAAATGTCAACATGATGACGATGTTTCTAAAGTGTTGCTTCAAAAGTTGCTCTTTCAGTATATCGTTAGATTTTCAAATGTTTCAAAAATTTCAAAAGTTGAAGCATTTAGGAAAATTAAATTTGTACTTTATGTTTTTATTCAAACAACTGGTTTCTGAAGAATTGTAAGTGTGCCGGGCGGAAGGAAATTTGTAGCGGTTTCCTTTCATTACTACTACTTTTCCCCTAGCGTTATAGTATCTAATAGGAGTAAACCAAACTCACAACAGCTTGTGCTCCTTTCAAAGTTATACCAATGGATGTATAAAAACCACTGCCATGAGTCATAGTCATGAGTCTAACCGTTTCCTTAAATAATAATATTTATAATTATTATTTCAGGTGCAGCGTGTGCTATTTTGTTTTTGCTTGCCCTGGGTGAAATAACCGTATTTTCTTTCATTTATTTAAATATACTGTACGAATGTATGAATATATATATGTACCTTACCAGTTACCAGCAAATGCTGCAACGTTTTTGTGGTTCTTCTGGACATACATCAATGCAGTCAAAGTACTTGTTTACTTTTAAGAAAATTTGTATTTTCAAACCCTTTAAAGTGCCTCTTTAAGACTGAATAAACATTCTTGATCTTGAATTTTTCATTTTGCTAAAATAACTCAAAACTTCAAAGTAAAGCAAACATTTATGAATTTCAAAATCGGTACCCTGCTTTCTTTTCAAACAGGTATGTGTATCCATTCAGCTTTACATAATCATAATTCCTTCCGTTTTCACAATGAATGGCACGTTACCATCCTGTCTACTTCATTATCTCTAGAGGAAGCCATTGAAATTGAAGAGGAGATTGGTATGAAAACTGAAAGTTTTCATTTCTATCTACTAATAAAAGAACGTGAGGGTTACCTAGTTTTGTAAGTAATTTCAGTGTAATTTATGTTACCAGTTATAAATGAGGATTTACAAAGAATGAAAAAGAAATGAACATAATTTAATATTTCTTTAATACTTTCTCAATTGATAAGAAAAGTGACTGACAGAACTAAAATGAGATAAATGCGATTGAACAAAACACACAATGGAGAGCTTATATATAGCTTGCTTTAAGTAGACCATAAGAAGGATTTTGCCTTTTAAAAACATTATTGCAAACTTTATAATTGTCAGTGTCATACAAAAACTATATATAGTTCGTCCCGATCAATTTATTATTCTGGTACACTTGTCACCACTAATAGCACAATAGACACATTATTATATGTTATTTGTATGCTCAATGTACACATTTTGTTTTGATTTTTTTCTCATTTTTCCTTAAAGAGCACTTTCGCTATCGCTCATATACAAAGTTTGTTAGACTAGAAAATTGTATCGTAAAAAAGATTCATAAAACAGAACATTTCTTTCAATTTATATAAAGCTTAGTCGCCTTACAGAAAGGCCGAGCAAAAATTAATATTGCAGTTGATTTAAGAGTAAAAAAGTTGACACGGAAAAGTCGACTATTATTAATTTACAAAAAAAAGAACTTTAATTTAGAGTAGAAGGACATTTTGCAAGAATGAACAAAGAAATAGAAACTCTCGGAAATTTTGCGGCTAAAACTTGATATTTATATCTGTAGGAAGGGATACTGCAGTAGTCTATTCTCTTGTTGTTACTCATAATTCTTTAGATTAGAGAGAAATTTAATTGTCACGATAGAAAAACTAGGATTTCAACATGCTTAAAAAGTGCTACTTATATTAGCAAGGGAATGGATAATCTGGAGGAAACTAGAAAAAGTCTATAAGTCTGCCAAAGTTTTTGCCACTTTTTTTGTTGCATGATGTCTTTTTTAAATTACAACTTCCAGATCAGTGCATAGTTTCAAACAAAACAAACTTGTACTAATCCTTGTTAAACTTCAGAGTGTTTACGATCTGTCATAAACAAAACTGGAAAATTGTGAAAGTTGAGTAGTATTCGCTTTTCCGCTAGTCTATATATATTCGCTCATTAGTGACATTTCCTAGTCAAAAAAAGTATATTTGTAAAACTGCCTGCCCTCCTTCTGTTATAAAGCAAAGACATTGCAAAACTTTGCTTAAACTCAAACGATGTTTGCATTAACTCAAGTTATCAAGTTGTTTTACAACAGTGGTACTAGAAATCGAAAAGGATATCATCCCTTTACGCAATTTTCTCTAAGCTATTGCATCATTTTTAATTATGTTCTTCTTTGTTTTGGACGTTATACCTCTGTTGGGGATGCTAAAGCACTAAACTTTTATTGTAAAGTTGAAGGTAAAAAAAGTTTTTTTTTGCTAACTTGCCTTAATATTAAAATTATTATCCTAATTATGAATCTTAATGGTTTTATTGCAAACCCTATTAAAAGTAATCTTAATCACAAAACTATTTCATACAAACTTGTCGGGATTTTCCTTTCTTGAAACTAATTTTTCCAGATGCAGACTTGGATAATTGTATGCATAGTTTTAAGCCACACCCAAAGCAACGTGCCGGATCCGCCAAATCAGAAGGTACATCAAAATCTGAAATTAAGAGGGAGTGAGATTTTTTAATGAAAGCAAAAAGCATATTATTATACATTGCATTAAATTATGCAACGCGTATATTTCGGAGAAAAGTATCGTTTTAAAAGAAAAAAGTTTTTGTGCTGGAACAGAATAAAACTATATCAACACCTTTCACTTTTCATAAGATGTTAAACATTTCTTTCCTTTTGAATACTTAAAACTATGTGTAAACGCTGAAAGAGCAGCAATAAAGTATTTTTTTATCTTCCAGACTCCACGTTTTGGTATGAGAATGCTCAATCGTCTCTTAAAAAGAGGGTGGGAAGTGATAGCAAAATTGAAAAGTTGGCGAAAAATGTAATTTTTTTCCTTGGTGATGGGATGAGTGTACCAACGATCACAGCTGCCAGAATTTTAAAAGGACAACTGGAAGGAAAGACGTTCGGTGAAGAGGCAGAACTTAACTTTGAAAAATTCCCAAATGTCGCTATTGCTAAGGTCGGTTCAATTTTTCCCTTTACAATTCCGTTCATAATGTCATCTATTATCTGTTATCTTTGCCCCTTCTCTCATTTTTCCATATGTGAGTATTTTATAACCAAATACAATGACATTTTACATATGCACCAAGAAGTAAACATACATTTCCTTGTAAACCATATGCGATATCTTAAAAATAGCAGAAGCCAAAAAGTGATGTGACGACGACAATATGTGAGATTCATTGAAAACAAGTCACTTTCAAAACCAGAAATGTACAATTACTGAAAGTTGTCTGGAATACTGATACAGCCGGTATTCAGCAAGAGAAAAGAATGAATAAGAATGGAATTTTATTCATTCCGTCAACAACCCGCATAAAACTGAATTTTCAAAAGAAGAAACTATAATCCAAGACTACTGCTGCGGCTTTGCATTCGTATTATTGTTGTACCTAACATGGACTGAAATGCCATCACTTGTCATCATATTAAATTTCTTTCAATCTCGAATCATTTGTTGTATTGCTTTTTGAATGACGACAAAAGTTAACAAGCACTAACGTTAAAAGTCATATAGTCACAATAAATGCATGAGATTTTATTGTTGATCCAGATTATTTTTAAATTTGCCAAATTGTATGTTCATGACAATTGCACAGATGCATAGATGGGAAAGATTTTTCCATTCTGTTTAGTATAGCTTTTCAGGTCCTTTAACAATATTTCTTTCATGGGCAATTTTAGCAATTTAATCCCATTTTATCGCCATATATTTCTGCTCAACTTAATATTTATTTTTCCAGACCTTTTGCATGGACAGTCAGGTGGCTGATTCAGCATGCTCCGCCACCGCATATTTATCAGGAACTTTAGGTAATGCGTACAGTATTCCGACTTAATATTATCATCTTCATTTAACCGTGAAATTTTATTATTACATTATTATTAGGAAATATCGCGACGGTTGGAGTTACGTCAAAAGTTTCTTTTCGTGATTGTCGAAGCCAAATGAACAAGACAAATCACGCTACAAGTGTCTTGGCATGGGCTCAGGTAAACCAAACCGCAAGTTCAATGTATGCATACTTTATTTTCCTCCCATCATCATAGACATTTGTTTATTTTACTAGGCTCGAGGAATGTCAACCGGAGTAATTACTACTACTCGAGTCACTCATGCAAGCCCGGCAGGAGCTTATGCAAGTATTGCTGACAGGTATGCTTAACATAATCCTGCGAGAGCATGATTCTATAAAATATAAGAAATATTAAATTATCTGCATTTGCCACACAAAAGTAATCTTTTCAAATTTATCGTCTAAAAGTGTCTAGTCGGTTAAATTTAGGAATAGAACTTTTTATAGATGTTACAAAGTAACAAACTAGCAAATAGCTTGTTGTAGATGACTTTGCATCCAGTTTGTATTGTAATTGAAGATGATAACTGGGAACATGAAAGTTCGTGACGAACTAAATAGTATACGCTTTCTTCTTCGTTATCTGACTTCCCTAGAGATTGGGAAAATGATAGGATGATAAGGGATGCCGGGGAAAACCCTGACCGCTGTGATGACATTGCTGAACAACTGGTTCTCGGTGAAGTTGGGAAACATATCAATGTAAGTAAAATGTATTCATATCTATTATCTATATACTTTATAACGCTTCACTTGAAAATATTGTATGGTTTCCTGGTCCTTTCCTTGATTTTTAACATACTATTCTTTTGGAGTCTTAAACCGCCTTTTCTGTGAAAGAGTACCAATATAGACAAGTTAAATTATTTTCCTGAATCTTGAACATATCTTTGCAAGATTTCCAAGCAACAAATTGATAAGGGAAGCGTAGATACTCCATTGGGCGCTCACTAGTTTGGTTTGATGTATTTTAGGAAAGGAACATTGAGAACAAGACTAAAAGCAATCTAGTGTGTATTTGCATTTTCCCTTCTTCCACTGAAAATTGCTCCCTTTGCATCTCATCATTTCTTTCTTTTCCTTTCCTCTTTTCCCCAGATTATTTATTCTGTTATATTGTTACTTTCCTTCTCGTTTTTTATCTTTGAAACCGTTCTTTTAGGTAATACTTGGTGGCGGTCGACGTGAGTTGATGCCTGTGACGGTAAGAGATGTTGAATCAAATCAACCAGGTCGAAGAATGGATGGGAAAAATCTTATATCAAACTTGGTTGAAAAGCAAAAAGAATCCAAAGGCTGCCAAATATGTCTGGAATAAGCAACAACTCTTTAATGTCAATGTGAGCGAAACGGATCACTTACTTGGTGAGTTTATTACTATATGTATATCATTTATAACGGTTTGCATGCTTCATAAAGAGATAATAAAGGGGTTGTTTGCTTACCTTTTGGCCATAGTTCAATGGCATATTTTCCGCGTTTTATTAGAGTTTACAATAGCTTAATGTACCTACACATGTAGCGAATTGTCAATTCCATTATCCCATTAAAATTAATTGTATGCTCACTAGGGGCTAATAGTACATTAACATCATCATACAATTTGCTCGGCTATCACAGTTCAAATTCATTATCATCATTAGTAGTTACTTTCTTTTGTCAACTTTGTTCCAAATGCATTAAACTACCTTTTTTAAATAATCACCCCAGTATAATTCAAGCAATACTCTTTTAGGTTACTTAAACAATTTAAGCATAATTTTGATATGTATTCGTAGGTCTATTTAGCTATGATCACATGGACTATGTGACGGATGCGGATGCAAACGCTGATCCAAGTTTACCAGAAATGACAAAAGTTGCCATCGATATCTTGAGCAAAAATCCTAATGGGTTTTTCTTGTTCATTGAAGGTATACACACACTTACTCAATGCACAAGATTTATTTTCTCAGCTTTGTAATCAGTATCTGCTCTGCTGCTGTTATGATTTCCGTCTTATCTTTGAGTTGCTATTTCAAGAGCATGATTATATACAGCTCAATTTCAAAACTCTAAAGATTCCTGCTTATTAACATTTCATTAAGCTAACAATGCAATCCATCAATCAAATTCCGTCATTTCTTTTTATTATACATACTTTGTAATCATCGCCTATCAAATTCTCCTAGTGAAAGTGTGGGTGAATGAATAAATAAGGAAAATACCTTTTCCACTTTCCCTTGAGAGGTTTCAGATACAAAGAGCTGAAAGTGAATCCTGAAAAGCACTCACATGATATATAACACTACTTTCCTTTCACAAAAATTTTATTATTATTAAGTTGCTTCAAAAGATATACTACGTATAATATTTCTTTATTACGGTGAATTGGCTACAATAACAATGTGACTTACATAAATGCAGACATTCTAATCTCACGTTTAATTAATTTTTATAACTCTCTCATCATTTCCATCTTCAGGAGGAAGGTAAAAAAAACGCATTATGTAATAAAATGTATGTTACTTATTTTTTAAAAAGAAAGTTTATTTAATTGCAATGTTTATGATTTTGTTTTAAAATTAATAGAATTGATCATGGTGAGTCCCCAAATTACTTAATTATGAAAATTACGACTTTTTAAAATTTTAAAACGTTGTAATTCGGTGTATGTTTTAGCACATTCATTCAACCAAAGCTCAAAAAGCATTAGTTGAAACAATATCAATGGACGCTGCAGTGTCCACAGCTATGGATATGACTTCAGAACAAGATACTTTAATAGTGGTCAGTGCGGATCATTCACATGTAAGTATGATATAATAAAATATAGTGCCTAATTACGCGGTGTTTTCTTTTTGACCCATTAAATCAACAATAATCAAAAGTTCCCCTCGCTAATGGAAAAATGAACAGTACTATAAAATGAGCCTACTATTGCATGTACTGTAAATAGCCTTTCACAAGTTTATGCTCATTTGTAGTTTGATTGCACTTGAATGTAACAATATATCCTGTATCCATTCTTCTTTTTCCGTCTACTCACTACACATTACTGAAAAAAGCAGTATCTCATCATCTTTCCATTTAGTGAACCTTGTGGTAATAATAGTAATAAAAATGGCAAAACAATACCTAAACTACCAAATTCTCTTTCATGTTTATTGTTCAAATTCAGGTAATGACAATAAGTGGGTATCCACAGAGAGGCAATCCCATTTTGGGGTTTGCAGGAATTTCAGATGTAGATGACCTTCCATACACCACGCTGAGCTATGCAAACGGGCCGGGATACAAGCATCCACTAGAGAATGGGGAACGTTATGACCTCACTGATGACCACTTAGGTGAGTCTTTCCAAGAAGGAAAAGCATTTTGTCATTAGTATCCATATTCATCCCTCCATATTGGAGTGGATTTGGTTATATAATAATAATAATAGTAATCTTGTTTATGATCGTATCACTTGCATTGCTGGTT
>JAANSO010004420.1:0-10117 GCA_036507315.1 Lepidocyrtus fimetarius | reverse complement strand
AGGTATTCCCAAAAGGCGCTTGAGAAAACGAAAAAGGAGAAAAGAAGTAACTGCTAAGGAAGAAAAAATAAGGGAAAATATTGAGCACTCCTGGGATTTCGTCTTTTTTGTAATACGTTACAATAATATAACATTTCATATATCTTTTAGTTGCATACACGTACAAAATGCTGCTGCTTCTGTTGATTTCTTTTGGTTTGTTCAAAAATATGGAATGCCAAATGAAAGAGAAAAAACTAGGTACATATATATTTTTAATACAAGCTTTTATTCACATTTAACGTCTCCAGGTTTTTAGTGAAGAAGCTAGCTGCAAGTATCTTGCAAACGTTTACAATCACAATAGAAGGAGAAAGCCCACTACAGAAGACTTGCTCCACTCAAAATTGAAAAAACGCCGAATATTTTGTGTTTTTCATTTTACCAATTCATATAAACGTTTTCTTTGCTGGTTCAAGTATCAAAAATCCATTTCTACCCCAAGTTTTCTTTATAATCGACGGCTGATGATGTAGAAGTATAAAAATATACAGAAAAAACGGGTTTGATGAAAGGTAAATGTTAGTCCGACAGGCACACAAGGACTACATTAAAGACGAAAGATTTTTGAAAAGATGAGGAGAAAGCAAGCGATGAAAGAGTGCATCTTCATCATCTACAAAAAAACTTGTCCAGAATATGTAAACACATTTTAGTTACTATACTGCAGCTGTATAAGTAGAAACGAAAGAAAATAACAAAATCTTAAGGAAAGCGTGTTTTGGTTTGTAGAAAAAGAAAAGTGACTTCAGCTGGGGTGAAAACCTCATACTTGAACGTATGAAAAGAATGTTTAATTCGTGTTTGCCTACTACCACTACTTTATTCATAGGTTTTTATTTTTATCAATTGTCATAATCTGACATTTATGAGCTTGAGTATAGACATGAACATATACAAAGTAGAATTTTAAAGGTGCAATAAATTTTACTTTTCTTTTTCAAAGGTAGATATTTTTCCTGTGATAAATCCCAAATATTTTTAGTAACGATAAAAATTAAATCATAGGTGAAGTAATCTGCGTGGGATGATGTATTTCTAGTTGAATGTTCAATGTAATTATAATTAATGAATGACTAACGGCTACTATTCTTGTACTTCCGCTCTAGTTCATCTTTAAGATTTCATTACATTGAGACCTCATTCACGAGAAAGCTTAGGTAGGGGCGAGCGGTGCGGAGTATGAAAAGTTTCCGCTTCAAATTTGCTCTTCGTTCATTTCCTACATTTCCAATCCATCATTCTAGGCCAAAAGATCAAAATGGGATCAAAAGCCGCTGTAAATCTTCTAAAACCAATTGGAACTCCTAGTTTGACTATGTGGCTATACAAGAAAGATGAAAATCATCGATTTGATTAACTTTGGCAGGTACTTCATATCCAGCATTTCAAAGTGGACTGTTGTCTCTCCCCTCACTCGTTTCTTACTATTTTTGGATGTTGCGGTAAGTAGAACATGAAAATCCCTTATCTTTGGATATTTGACTTACATAAAACATGAGAAAATTGGGATAATCAAACTTCAAAAGGATACTAAACAAAAAAGGAAGAAGCAAGGCAAGGATTTTCCATTTCCGCGTTTACTTTACGCTCACGTTTCCTGAAAGCTACTGCGCTGAACAATGTCTTATTAACTTTTTAAAGGACAATACAACTCTCTTTTTACCAAACACGTCAAGTATTACGTATCCAGCTCTGCTTAAAAGAATGAAAATCTCAAAAACAATCTTTCATTTTGCTGCAAAGTGCAACTTCTAAAAATATTAAAAGTCAAACTCGGTTTGTACTTGCAACCCTTTAAAGAAATTCGCCTACACATTCATAGGCGTATAATAAGAGCAGTACTCAGCGCGCTTTTCTGCCCTACTAAACATTGTTGACCTTGTTCTATTAGATTCACAAGTCGATTCATATGTCATGAAAGGATTTATTGTGAAGATTTATTGAGATAATTTTAATGACTGCAGCTCTGTAGTGCTTGGTTCAGTGCAATACTACTTGAAAGCAGCTGCGGTGGCAGAAAGTTTTAAATTATGCTTTCACCAACACCCAAATTGATATATACAAGTGTCAACCAGTTAATATCATTATCAATTTGATAAAATTATAGGTGAAATAGGATTACATTGCTCATCAAAAGATTTCCTTTAATCAGTCAATGTGCTTAATATAGAAGGTATTATACAAAGTATAGGATAATATTATGAAATTGAATCGCGGTATTATGCACATGAGTTGAAGGATCGACTACACTTTTAATAATAAAATTTAATAACCTTCTCTTATTACCCGTTTCCTTTTCATCCCATCAGTATTATTATTTGACTTTTCATGAAATAAAATGAACACAGCAGCAATAATAATTTTGCATATAGTGTATACAAAAAGGAGGTTGTGCCTGTCTAGTTCAAAGAGCAGAGCGTGCGAGACGTTGATGAAAAATAAATGAATAAAAATAGACACCGTTATTATTACATTGCTGTTGTTGTTACTTCCTTTTTGGCAGTTATGGTCTAGCAAGAGAGTAGCAGTGATTTGTGGTAAAAGTCTGTAAAATGAGCGCTTCACCTTTTACATTTCCACTTGTGCCTGAGCTGGAGAGCTATTTCACAAGTGAAAACATGAAAGAAAAGGGGGAAGAGAAAGCAAAACCTTTTGAATTTGCATGTGCATATATGTATTCATGTATATCGCTTTCTCTTTTTATTGCTTTTATTTGTGGCAGGGTAATCAACGAAATTCATTATTAGCTTCGTTTTGTATTTCAAACGACTTCTATTGCTTGTCTGTTGGTCTCTGATACCAATGTTGCGCTTTTGCAATGTTGATGATGATGACAACGATAAGGTTTAAACAAGTTTGTAACTGCTGCAATAATCCTTTCACAAAATACTTTAGTTTTTAGAAATCATACTAGTAAAATCCCTTTGTTAGTGGTCTGGTGACAGTAAAACAAGTCTATTTTGATCATTCAAAATATTTCCCTAGATAGCTAATAACGTAGGCATGTTAGACTGGTGAAATGTAGTAGACTATACAGCATTGTACAAAGTGTTAATAAAAGTTTCTATTCTATTATTACAAAATGGCTTTTTTACTTTCATTTTTAGTTTGTAGACGAAAGAGTACCTAAAGAAAGCAATGAAGATCATTGTCCACACACAGAGACTGCTTTCTCTTCCAAGTTGGAAAAGGAAACTGATCTACAATCTGCAATCAACAAGACATCGACCGCTACACAGGAAATATTCAATTCAAACAAGAATTAAAGTTGAAAGGAAGAAAGGTCTTATCTGAACACACAATCCTAACTATGTTATATAATTCGTTGTTTAAATTCTTTCTGTTTTGTATGTAGCCTGGGTGGATAACCTTAAGCAAATACCGATTTCCTCCTTCCTTCCAAAAAGGAACTATGTTTTAACAATGAGAAAGTTTGCTAAGAAAGTAGGCATTTACTTGTTGAGAGTAAAGACTTTTCTTGTAATTTGCAATTTCCGTTCTTCAAGACTACAAACAAAATGATAAAATCTTTGTGTGTTCTGAAGAAGAAGCCAAATAACGTTTTACTTTACAAAAGCTTTTTATTCCTTCCTTAGCAGAGAAGCTCTTTTAAACACACGCAAAAGAAGTTTTGTTTGCTTGCTGCATTTACAATCAGCAGTTTTCTTTTTCTTGTAGTTGTAGTAGTACTGGCTTTAGTAGGAAAAGTCTTCCTTGATGAGTTAAAAATCTTTTCCCGTTTCCTGCAATCTAAAGTTAGGAACGTAGAGTTTAACGTGTACAATAGTACATAAGAATTTTTAATATCTACGCAATTCACTAATGATTCCCGTGACCATGAGAGATAATCGTGTGATTATCTACCCGGACGGAAATGACTTGCATAATGTTACAATTATAGAGTGGGTGCATGATGCACAACCACTTTCCATATAATAACCATTATTAAACCCATAAAAGCTACATTATTTGCCTCAAATTAATTCATACTCTTGGAACTAACCTTAATGAGTTAATTGCCGTGTGTAATATACATGGTTGGGAGTTTTCTCATTTGCGGATTCTTCTTTTACACTAACGATCTCATTATTTTTCACCAATGCAATTTTTTATCAAAGCACACACACTTTAAGTTGCTTTTGCATACTGAATACTTGCTACACAACAACTTGATCTGCTTTATCATGCTTACCCTTGAGTTCCCAACCAAACTTCTTTTAATTTTTAATTATCTCTCTATTTTGATTGACAAAAACGAAAACTGTGGGGCTAATGGGGTCCGTATTATGATTACTTGCTGTTTTGTTGCAATTATAAAATCATTTTATTCTTACATCATGAATTTCATTTCGTTTTAAAACTTCCATAACTGAACTGTCCATAAATTGCTTATGTCTCCAACATCTTTTGTTACACGCATTCATGTGAGATCCAACATGTGAAATTGACAGTACGCATTTTTCCTATGCATTTGAGAAAAAAGTTGTCATGTATAGTAGTAGATTTGAAAGGGGGCTCGACCAGGGCACGGCCAGTTGTTTTTATTTTTTGCTTGCGCCTTTTTATTATTTGTACGTAGTGAATTGGTCGTCATGTTTTGCCCTGTCATTGTACAACATTTGTAATACAACCACATAAATTCAGGTAGCTTGAAACACAATTTTTAAAGCTTTATTAAATTTCGTTTCCCGTGTTCTTTCTGTGCCTTTGACTGTAAATTCTTCAACAATCCTGAGAGATGTATGAGTTGACGATTGACATTTTGAAAACTACTATTACACATGAATCATTGCACGGTATAAATAAAATGTCATCGACCAGCGATACGCAATATTACATGTAGCCTGTAATTTCTAGAAAAAAAAATTTTCAGAAGTTACAAAAAAAAGTTTCAAGTTTATGCAAGCAATTGTACTTCTTTCTCCTAAATAATTTAGTTATTATAGAATACTGTACGTACATTTGCTACATTTTCACCTAATTTCATTGCTATTGTCTCACTTTGCCCCAATGCAAAGTCCATACTATTAAATGGACTTTTTAAATTGACATGCTTATTTTAGCCCATACAGAGGAAAAATGTAGTAATCCCATGTCCGAAATGTAATGTTGACATTTATAACGACCGGAATGACTAACGTCACGAGCCACTTTCTTTGGACAGCTTTCACTTTCTTTAAGAAGCCATGAACGCTACTTTTATTGAGAATAGAATCCTTTATTCCTATCGTTTTTGAAGTGAAGTGAAACGTTAAAAAGTAATAGAGCTACGTAATAATCGTAACCCTAAGCCAATAAAAATAAAGATGTGATGTGACTAACCTGTATTGCTTTTACTATAGGGGTTTTTGAGTAGAGTCAGCCTTTCCTTCTTTTATCGTACAATTTCATGTCGGACTAGTATGAGTATTCTTACAGCCTACTTCATGTTCTCTTTTCCTATTCCAGTTCAACAAAATTGGACATTGAAAGATAAATACAAGACAAGTGAATTCAACAATGCTTTTGAATTTCCTACTTCCTTCCTTCTATTTCCGTATTTTTCTAAACTTAACTTCCCTTTCAGTTTTTGTTGACAGTGAATAGCGCAGCGATGACTCTTAAATACACGACGACTTTCAAATGCTTTCAAGTTTTTGTTAGTTTAACTTTAAGAGAAGAAAGGATCAAGGAAATTGAAATGTTCACGTTTAGCAGGTACATACAAGCATACATCCTAATTCTGACAAAACATAGAACATTTACATGAACATTTTGTTACAAATTTGCGTCATAAATTGCAATTTTGCATTTGCAGTTTTGTTTTTAAGTGTAATTCGAGATGCTCTAAGGTTTTTGATATATGCTCTAAAGTTGGTTGTCTTCAGGCAAAAATTACAAAACTTAGCAGATGGACTCTAAATTTTGATACCATATTCTAAATAATCCAAAATGTCTTTATTATCAACTGACCATCACCAGCAACGTTTTTATTATGTCATGGAGTCACAATTGTATATTTCCGATCGCTTATTTCATTTCCTTGTATGAAAAAGAATTTTATTAAAGTACGCGTAATCTTTAGAACAATATCCAGCTTTTTTGGTTCATTGTACTGCTTGAAGGTAACAGCCTGGAACGACCACGAGTTGACAAGCAGGGCATCAATGAAACTCAGCAGGGGTTAAGTATCCTTCTATTATCCACTCTCACATTGTTTTATATATCCTAACTTTTTATGCTTCTTCAAACCATCTTGTATCAGTGGATTACTTAAGGATATATTTTTGATTGTGATGATGAGGAGAAGAGTAACAGTTATGTATGATACTGACTGACTACACGACTTTTTTGAAGGATGTATTACAAATATTATGTTTCCCCTCAAGTCCATCATATCCTAACTTTTTGTAAAGTTTCATTAGCTATTCTTTACTATCATGAATAAAAATGTGTAGGTTTATTTTTATAGAACGTATTTAAGATGATCCAGATCATTGAACTTTTTTATTGTAGTTTTTGAATTTGACTGAAAAGTCATTCACACATCAACATGACTGTGAATGCTACTGCTGAGTTAATTGCGCAATAATAATCATTTTTTATCATAGCATGTAGAATACACTATACCGCCAGCAAAAAGAATTGTCCATTCTTTGCTACATTGACATAGTTGTGCTATTACTATTCTGTTTTTAACCTTAGGATGAGTCGTTTCTATCTTTTACTGTCTTCCATTCTTTCCTTACTTTTAATTCACTTTTGCTTTCCTAAAGCCCTTTCATTCTCTTCAAAAATCCCTCGTAAAGGCCAAAGTTTTGAAATTACGTAAGAAAACTGAAAAATCTCAAAAACACCCGAGTTTTCACATGCCTGGAAACATAATTGCGTAAGAAAGGAATTGCGGCTACATCACAAACCATTCTGATTGTATTTGTGGTGATTTTACCACATTTGGTGAGTTCACAATAAAAAATTTCAAGTTCGGGGAGGGGTGAAAAGTTCGTAAAATGTCAGCAGATGAGTGAGCGTCGTCATCAGTCGTCGCATTCTTCTACACACAACAACAAAACAAAATTGCTCTTATAATAATAACCAAGATAACAAGTTGCAAAGTGCATAATTCCATTACCTTGGCTAGAGTCGCCCTTGAGTATTTACTCCCCTCCTCTTTACTCCCTATTTTACTTTCTCTCTGTCAGACTTATTTATTGAATATCACAAAGAGAGGAAAGCATGATTTTCACTTATGATTCTTTTCGTATGTTTATCAATTTCTCAATAATTTTCTATTTATATCACGATGAGTTATTACTGTTGGTTCTGTTGGATGACAAGCAATAAAATAGGGGAGCTTTGTAAGAGGGGAAGAGGACGGAAATGTGCAGAATATAGAAAACCTATTGTAAGTTTCTGCTTTGGATTGGACCATGTGTCAAACTTTGAGGGGAGCCACCACAAGAAATAATTTAATTCATGATGGTAATGTTGGTGGTAGTGTTGTTGTTGCGAGATGCATTGCAATTGAAAGATGCAGTCGCAACAGAAATTGTATAGAAATGTAGTGCAAATACACCATTATTGTTATGAAACATTTCTTATTGCTTTCATCTTCCCGTTTCGTACCTACAAAGCTGAAAATTGTGAAAGTCTGCTGAATAATGTCGGTATTTCTAATCATTTGTAATATTTTCAGGATTTTATAAACCTAAATAATCACACGGAAATTGAATTTACCCTTGAAATATTGCTTTTTGATCAGAATTTGTGTGGGTGTATTACTGGAAGAAAACAATTTTGATTTGAAAAGTTTCCTATTGTTTATTTCAGAACATTTATGAGTAGGTGGATTTTCCAGAAATAACTTGGAAAACCAAAGATATTAGTATTTAAAGTTCCCTGTCTTACTTTAAAAACTAGAACAGAATTAAAAATCACTAATGTCTTACTTCACAAGACAAACTTTATAATAAATTAACGCGCGAGCAATTATTTCTATTAATTTGAATATAAAGGCAACACATACATCACATTCTGCGTTTTTACGAAACAGCCAAGCTTGGTCGATGCATAAACCTTTTTTTGCCTGGAATTAGCACGGCATTTATTTTTAGATAAGCGTAGGGTTTGAAGTAAACACTTTGGCTGTACGAATTTAATTGCACCAATTTAAACTCAAAAGGAAAAAATCTTTAATTTTCATTAGACCTAATTTTATAGTCGCCTTCACAGTAAAAGTTCGAGTACCTCTGGCATGGGAAAGTGAGAAAATTGACGCGGAAGTGAGAAAAATTGACTAATAGTAATAAAGTATTAAGTTTTCCACGCCACCCCAACAAAAACAAAACTAGAATCTCTCTAGAGCAAACCTCTGTTAATCATTTTCTTCCTTTTCTTAAAAGTTTTGGGAAATATGTATGGCACGGACATACCAAGTAATTAACCTGCTGCTGTGTAAGATAGGGGAGCTTTTTTCTTTTATTTCGTTTCCAAACACATATGCCCTACCCTACTTTGGTTCTCGAACTATGATTATGATTGCTCCTTTTCCCGCTGCTCTATTGCTTATATTATGTGGTATTATTACATGTCTGGGCACGTGCTGAGTTTAATGATGTGGCGTTATTAGCGGTCCTTGAGAATACAAAAAGAGCAACGCTTTTGTAAATTACGTTATTTAAAAAAACTCCCCTCGTTGCAAATACATATAATGAAAATGAAAAAAGGTTTGGGAAAGTTTTTTATTTATTAATTAGTGCAAATATATGTGAGTAGAGTAGGACGAATTAATGTGCTCACAGTACACTGCGTAATTAAGTGGGCTTAAGTTTTCACAGAGCTGTAATGAGATGGATAAATGCTTAAGTGCTTTGTTGAAAGTTTTTAAACGTTCGTATAAAACTGTAGAGGTTTCCTTGAGTTTTTATTGTTTGTGTTGTATCTTTGTGTATGATTTCATATATGATCAGTAGCAGTTATGTTTATTAATCAGTAGCAGTTATGTCTATTAATCAGTAACAGTTATGTCTATTGATGCAGGCCCAAGCTGGGGCGAAATGAACAGTAAGGTATACGTGAGTTGTTTGCCTTGTGAACAATCGTATTTTATTTTACGAAGCCAGAAATAGGACTTACTTAAGTTATGTATTTACAGCAGGAGAGGTAACGTAAGAATGAAGCCAGACAGGCTCATGTTCAAAGCTTAAGTTCATATCCTCATTAGGACGGAGACAACCTCATTCAATTAGTCTAGCCAATATTCATTATTAAGGAATTCTAATCTAATATTATTCTACTTTTATTATCTCGAATATTTCATGTGGTTATCTACAAAGATACCACAATCACGATAATTTTTTTGCAGCTTAACAAATTAAATTATTCATAATTTCCGAACTGTCACCATTCCTATTTTTCTTAAAGAATAGAGAAAATGATGTGCGTATTGTGTTGGCCGTTTGATAAACAAAAAAAGTCGCTTATGAAATGAGGCGTAGAATTTATATTGCAAAATATTTTGAATTTTCTTCCGGTTTTGTCAATATCAGAACAGCAGAACAAAAACTTAAATATTCTTTCAAGGACTCGGTTATTATCACCGCTTAGACTACATTTCACGATTTTTTGTGGAATAATATTCTATTTTAAAGATTTAAATTGCTAAAAAATCACTTGAAAAATTATTCTGTCGAAGATGCTAAACCCAAATAAAGAGATCATCCAAGCGTTACAAGTATATTGTTCGGATTTCTTCAAAAAGAGTTTTTTGCGGTGAAACTAACACATTTCTAATTACAACCTGTCATTTTGGCAGATTTTTATATTATTTTTTATATTTATATATTTTTATATTATTTTTTGGCAAAAATAATTTTTTGAGGGTGTCTTTATCAAATATATGCCAATCTTCGTATTCATTTTCTCTTTTTCCTCCCTCTCAAACTTTATTCCTTTGAAATAATTAATCTCTCATCTACCTCATCTCTTTCAGCTACGTTGTAAACTTTGTTAGTTTAGAAACCGATGTTCCTTTCCATTTAATACCTATTGCGAATATAATACAGGTGGATTTCAAACCATTCCTTCTCTCATGAAA